>JABUQX010052619.1:22500-43019 GCA_015478945.1 Trachelipus rathkii | reverse complement strand
CGTAGCCCCACAAACTCCTTTAAAAGCCTCACGAATTTGGAACAAAAGGTCATATATAACTGATTTGAAATTAATAATTCTTTCAAAATTATGGTTCAAAACCAAAAGATTCTGAAGCCCTTTTATTGGAGAGTTTTGCTTATCCTTTTCGTTCGTAAATGAGATCTTACAATCACTGAAAAGAGCGCTCTCTAGCTACACCTTGTTAAAAGGGCATGCTAAGAAACTTCCCTGATGGAATCTCTGGTAAGTTGTGGAAAACTCTTTACAATTATCATTCCACAGGACACTGGATCATTTATATAATTCCAAGCTTTTTTCTTTTGATATTCTTCGATCAATGATAGTGTGTCTTTTCGACACCTCTGAACAAGTCTTCATGGCTGCTAGCAGCAAAGAAAGTCATCATGGATTCAGCAATGATCGCTAACAGATGTAATTGCGTGTCTGTTTGTGTGAAATCTTTTGGCTTTTTATTGCTGGTGCTATTTCTTGCCTGTAGCAGCATTTATCACAATAGGCATCCTAAATAATTTTATGCCCCACTGTAAAAACACGTGGATTCAGAAATTATGTTTTGTACTCTAAGGGATATTTGGAAAGTTACTATTTGTATTGCGTCCTCGTTTTGCAGAGTTTTGGAAATCTATCTATATATCTCAAGAATGATGTTACTGTCAATCCTGCAAAGTCCCTGTCTTTTATATATATATATTAATATATACTATAATATAATATTTATATATAATATATTAATATTATATATTATATATATATATATATATATATAATATATTACTTAATATCACATATATAATATAAATATAAAGTAGTGCAACACACGTTTCATCATAATTCATAGAATGCAACTACTATCCGCTCCATCCGCAAAAAATTAATGCGGATGCGCGATAGTCTGAAAAATTGCATGCGAGATTAATACAGCATAATGCGGATGCGTGATGCGGTTACTCGACTAACACCTCTCCAATATCATATATATATAATTAATTTATATATATTATTATATATATATATATAATATATATATATAATATATATATAATATATATAATATATATATATTCAATGGTCCTAAGTGGGTTTGAACCCACTTACCCTTGAGATGGTACATCCACGAGCTAGTCTACACCTCGAAGGCCACGAATTGGTCAAATCGTGGTCCGTCGAGGCTAACCACATCTTGGGAGTACCAATTCAAGGGTAAGGGTTTCAAAACCCACTTAGGGGACATGAAATATAAAATATCTGAGCAAATAAACTTTTGCAATATATATATATATATTAATATATACTATATAATATATATATATATCATATATATGTGGTTTATACTATATTTGGGGGGTATATATATATATTATATATATATAACTATATTAATAATATATTATTATATATATAATATATATATATATATTATATTATAGTATATATTAATATATATATATATATATATATATATATAACTATATATATAATATATATATATACTATATATATATAATAATATATATATATATATATATTATATATTATATATTATATATAGTATATATTAATATACTCATATATATATACAATATAATATATATATTATATATTATTGTGTATATATATATATATATTTATATATAATAAGTTATTAAATATATATATATTTAGTATTTATATATATATTATATATATATATATCATATTATATATATGATATATATTATTATATATTTTATATATATATAAAGATATATATAGAATATGTATATATATATATATATAAAAATATATATATATATATAGTGATGATTATATATATATATATATATATGTATTGGGATGTATATATATATATATAAAGTATAGTTTTGTTATATATATATATATATATATATTAATTTATATATATTATATTATATTATATCATATATATATTAATATATATATAGATAGAGCACACATCTAATATATACTATATATTATATATTATATATATATATCTATAATATATAATGGAGATAGGTCGACACCTATTGGACCTTTTTATCTAGAAGGTAAATTTTTTTAATTTTAACTTTATTATAAAATGAAAATTAATACTAAGAATTAAATCTAAAAAATCATGGATGTTGGTTGAATGTGTTAATGTTATTTTTAGTTTTAATTCAACAAATTAGTAGTGTCAACTAAATTTAGGTGTATAGTTTAGTTAGCGGGAGAAATTTTCACCGTTTTAATGATTCTTGCGTGATAATAAAAAACATTGCTGTATATGTTGGAGTACATGTCGTTTTCTTTTAAACTACTGAAAATGTAGTATTGTTAAATGAAAATGATATTCCAGTATTAGATATTTGCAATTAAAATTATATTTTTAATATAAATAAAAAGATATGTGTTATAAAAAATACCAGTGTTAAAAAAAATGGTTCAATCATAAGGAGAAAAGACAAATTCATAGTTCAAATGTCCGAAATGTAATTATGCTGTTTATGCAATCTGCCTAAGGGTTCTGTTTTTTGAATAATATAAAAGTCGGTTACTTATCTTCTTTCCAAGTTGTTAATATATTATCTTAGCAGAATGTTTCCCGTACGTAGATTTGTGTGTTGAAAGCTTACTAAATTTAAAGTAAAAAGTGTATTAGGATTACTATAATTTTTTTTCGTGAGGTTTGTGTCAGTCGAAATTTTAAATTCAAAATATTAAAAAACTTGGGGGTGGAAAAACAAGTATATAAATTGTTGAATCCGTGTTATTGGGAAAAGACGGTAAAATAATATCAAGGACGTTTAGTACAAGGGACAGTGGGGGGTTGTAGGAAGTATTGAAAGAGGTTCCAAGAAATGTTTTTTAGTGCCAGTTGTAAAATATAGAAATGGTGAAAAACTTTACGTAAAATTCTTGAAGAATATGTAGCCCCTGGCACAACTGTAATTACAGATGAATGGAAGGGATATATAAATTTGAATGACTTGGACCTAATTCAACTAAAAGTTAATTCCAGTAGTATAGTTAGGGTGCCACAACTGACACGATTGCCAGATTTTACCGGCTAAATCTGGTATTGTTCTTATGCATATATGTATTTTTAAGCTACTTGTTTAATACTCAGCTACCTTCCTTGGCTAGCTTTTCACCTATCTGGCACTTGTTTAATGGGGGGCTCAAGCCCCCGGGGGCCCCTTCTTCATATGCGTTTGCCCGGTTATTTTAGGGGTGTGTATGTGTGGGTGCAGGTGTATGTGTATGTTTTGTTTCACCCCGCTAGCACCCCAGGTTCTCCCCCTACCCCCCTTTTTTCTATTTCAACTATATTATGATTTCACGTTCTTTCTCGAGCCTTTTATTTTAATCTTTTTTCTGGGGCATTTTTGATGTCATTCTTTTGTATATATTTTTAACGACTTTCTTCAGCTCAGCTACTTTCATGAATTATTATAGCGCTTTATTTTGCTAAATCTGGCAACCTATAGGTAAATTTCAGTATTATCACTTTTTAACTTTTTCTTTCGGCGTTTATCATTCTACGGTATATAATATTTTAAAGACCTTTCTAATATCAATTATTTTGCTGGTTCAGTGTGTGTTTTTCTAGCGCTGTCTTGCTAATTCCTGGGCACCATACTGGTAATTCAGGATTTTTTTATTTTAACTTTTTTATTTATTTTCATTCTTTGTATATATTTTAATGACTTTCTAAATACTTATCTACTTTTCTAAACCTTTTCTATCATTTTTCCTATAATTTTGACAACCTAAATTTCAGGCATTTTTATCACTGTTGTTGGTGTATTTTTATCATTTAGGCATGTATTTTTTAATGACTTTCTACTACTCAGATCCGTTTTCTGAACCCTTCTTTCTAATCATTTTTCATATAAAATTCTGGTGAATAGGTAAATTTTTCACCCTAGGATTTCTAACCTTTTTGATATATTTTGCACTTTTTAGTCACTTTCAACTACTCATATACTTTCCTGATCCTTTTTAAAATCTTATTACTGTAATTTCATTAGTTTACCTTTTAATTCTGGCCGCGATTACTGGTAAATTTTTATAATTTTTTAACTTTTTTCGATACATTTTTATTCTTTTAACAACCATTTGCAATCTTCATCTATCTAAGCTATGTCTCTCAATCAATGGATGTGACATTAACCGTTAGGCTTAAATACAATCCCCCAGCAACGGCTTCAGTATTACCATAGGGCTTAGAATTCACTTTCCCCTAGCAACAACTAGTCAACACCTTGTTAGAGCCTTTCGGTAATCCAAGCACGTTAGCGAGTCGATCTTTGCGTTTTGCCGCTTATGGCGTTCACATTAATGGCTATGCGATTTCATCCACAGCGTTTGAGGATTCAGTAGCCTGATTCCCGCAGGCCATCACCGGCGTCTCGAATTGTAAACATACTCGTGATGTATAAGTTTCATTTTATAAACAATTTTTTTTTTTGTTCAATTAATAGATTTTTATTTATTTGTTTATGTATTTATTTATATATTGTTTTCAATTGTTTTAATTTATTTTTTTTATTTATTTATTATTTTAATTTTACTTATTTAAATTTATTTTCAAACCTTTTATTTTTATAAGTTTCATTTTTAATTTATACTTTGTTTAATTTTTTTTTTTATTTTTATTTATTTATTTTAATTTTAGTTATTTAAATTTATTTTTCAAACTTTATTTTTATGTTTCATTTTACATTTATACTTTGTGTTTAAATTTTTTATTATTTATTTTTAAGTTCTACTTATTATGATATGTTATTTTTAAGTTTCACTTTACATTTATACTTTGTGCTTAATTTTTTTTTATTTATTTATTTTAATTTTACTTATTTAAATTTATTTTTTCAAACTTTATTTTCTATAAGTTTCATTTTACGTTTATACTTCGTGTTTAATTTTTTATTTATTTTTTATTTTATTATTTTTTTATTTTTATTTTATTTTGCATTTATTCTTTGTGTTTATCTTTTTTTTTTTTTTTTTTTTTTTTTTTTTTTCAAAAAAATTTAAATTTATTTTTTAATTTTTTTATTATTTTTATTTATTTTTTTATTTATTTTTGCTTTATTTGTTTAAAACATTTTGTTTAACTAAAATTTCTTTCATTTTTATGTTTATAACGTAAAAAATTTGCGTTTTTACATACCCTAAAGCAGTAAATCAGTAAATCAGTAAAGCAGTAAATCAGTAAATCAGTAAATCAGTAAAGCAGTAAATCAGTAAATCAGTAAATCAAACAGCCCTCCAGTCACCCTCCTACCCATCCATGATCTATTGATCTATTGATCTATTGATTCAAGTCATATTTTGTATAGCATAACACAAAAACTTTTATTTATTTATTTTGTTTTCTTTTCTTTAAACAAATAAAATTTAAAAAGTAATTAAAAATTTATTCTTTTTATGTTTATAATTTAAAAAAATGAATGGGGTACCCTAAAGCAGTAATATCAGTAAATTCAGTAAATCTATGATCTACCCATTCCGTATTCCCTCCAAACCATCCATGATCTATTGATCTATTGATCTATTGATTCAAGTCATATTTTTATTAAAATTATTATGTTTTACATACCCTAAAGCAGTAAAACAGTAATTCAGTAAATCAACACATCCACCCTACTCTCGCTTATCACTTTACATGTCTATTGATCTAATGATCTATTGATCCAAGTCATATTTTCTGTTAAAATTGTTATGTTTTACATAACCAAAAGCAGTAAATCAGTAAATCAGTAAATCAAATCATCCACTCTAGCCTCACCCATTCGTGATCTATTGATCTATTGATCTATTGATCTATTGAGTGATCATCATTGAATCTATGATTCAAGTCATATTCTTGGTATAACAGTAACACAAAAACTTCTATTTTATTTGTGTTATGTTTCTTTAAAACATTTTGTCTTACTAAAAAAATTTATTCTTTTTATGTTTATAACTTAAAAAATTTTGCATTTTACATACCCTAAAGCAGTAAATCAGTAAATCAGTAAATCAAACTACCCATTCAGCCCTCCTACCCATCCATGATCTATTGACCTATTGATCTATTGATTATTGATTCAAGTAATAATTTTTGTATAACATAACACAAAAACTTTTATTTATTTTGTTTTCTTTTCTTAAACATTTTGTTTTTACTAAAAAAATTTATTCTTTTTATGTTTAAATTGTTGTTTTAATACCCTAAAGCAGTAAATCAGTAAAATCAGTAAATCAAACTACCCATTCCCCCTGCACCCTCCTTACTGATCCATTGATCTATTGATCTATTGATCTATTGATCTATTGATCTATTGATTCAAGTAATATTTCGTATAACATAACACAAAAAACTTTTATTTATTTTGTTTCTTTTCTTTAAACATTTTGTTATTTACTAAAAATTTTATTCTTTCATGTCTATAACTTTAAAAAAAATTTGCATTTTACATACCCTAAGCAGTAAATCAGTAAATCAGCTAATTTCAAACTCCCCCTAGCAACCGTCCTACCCATTCGTGATCCATAGATCTATTGATCTATTGATCTATTGCATTCAAGTATATTTTTATAATTGCTATGTTTTCACATACCTCTAAACGTTGTTGTAGTGTTAAATATGAGTCATAGCGTTTTCAATGTAATGAATAATAGTACAAACCACTTTTTCAACATTATCTTTAAAATAGTGAGATGTAATGTACATTAACATTTGTAATTTGAAAAAAACTAAACAAAAATATATCTCATACTAGCCTAACTGACATACAGCATTCATTTACAAGGTAACTAAAATTAGAAGTTTCAACTTACCAGCAGAAGTCAACATAGCAATCTCAATATTATGAGTACCATTATTGTAATATTATTATTATTACTCCTCTTATTGAAATACTTATTTCTATTATTTATTAATGTTATTATTATTATTATTATTATTATTATTATTATTATTATTATTATTATTATTATTATTATTATTTTTGTTTTACTTGTATATTTGCTAGTATGATAGAGTGTGTGAATGTCGCAGCAGGTCCACAACTAGAACATTTGGTTGGTAAATTGCTCTCTACCCGGCACCTAAACATGTACGTAATCTTGTTACGCTCAAGGGATAGCCAATCAGAGAACAGCATTTGCTATGGCATCACGGACAGCCAATGAAATTCGAGGAATGACTCATTAATCTTAATATCTTTTAACACATGTGAGGGGTAACGAGATTTACTATTTTTTACCCGATATCTTTTGACACATGCAGAAGGTGCGAGATTTTATTACTTTGTTCTTCTTTTGTCCTTTCTTAACATCTGCTGTTATCTTAAACAGTAGTTTTATTATTATTATTATTATTATTATTATTATTATTATTATTATTATTATTATTATTATTATTATTATTATTATTATTATTATTATTATTATTATTATTATTATTATTATTATTATTATCTATATTTATATTTTTTTTTATATATGAATAACAAATCTATAACACACACACACACACACACACATACACACACACACGCACACACACACACACTCACAATAATTATAGACACTTTACTTAATACATTAGTCCGGCAATCATCGTACTAACTTACTGATCACATGACTGATATTTCTATGATGTCAAGCAGATGTGTAACATTTTCTAAACCTCGTTGGAAGACATTTACATTTTTACATGTTTAATATAAACATTTCGTTTTGCTGTGTATTTTCTTTTACGTTTCTATTATTCTTTATATTTATATTGTGTTAAAAGTTATTTATTTATTTATTTATTTATTTTAGTTTTATTTATTTTTATTTTTATTTATTTAAAATAATCTATATATTTTTTAAAAACTTTTATTTATTTTTACTTATTCTGTTTAAAACATTTTGTTTTAACTAAAATTTCTTTCATTTTATGTTTATAACTTAATTTTTTTTGCATTTTTACATACCCTAAAGCAGTAAATCAGTAAATCAGTTAATCAAACCACCCACCCCAACCTCCTACCCTTCCATGATCTATTGATCTATTGATCTATTGATCTATTGATTCAAGTCATATTTTGTATAACATAACACAAAAAACTTTTATTTATTTTTGCTTATTTCTGTTTAAAACATTGTTTGGTTTTAGATATATGGTTAGGTCTATTGTATTTTAAACAAACAGGTTTTTTTTTGTTCTTTTTTAGCTTATCATAAAGGCAGTAAACACAGTAAATCAGTTGAATCAACCCCCCACCCACATCCAACCGCTTTCCATAATCTAAATTGATCTATTGATCTATTGATTCTATTGATTTAAGTCATATTTCTTTACTAAAATTGTCATGTTTAGATAACTCTTCATATACATATAGCATACAGCCCAACGAATAATTACTAGTATAACAAAGTTTTCACATCCAATAAAGCTAACATATCAATAAAATGAACTAAGAATATGTAATGTACAAAAACTAAACCTAACATAGCTTACGAACGAAGTTAAATGTATATGAATCAAGCTCTCTACTTAACAAACAGTAGAGTAACTACTTACCAACGCCAAGATAAGCTATGTTAGGTTTGTTGTTGTACATTTATTACTTAATCTTATGTTCATCGTTATGATATTGTTAGCTGTTATGATTGTGAAACTTTTTGTTATTTACTAGTATTTATTTTCGTTGGGCTGTATGATATATGTATATGAAGAGGTTATTTTTATGTTATATGTTTATACAAAATATGACTGAATCAATAGCATCGAATAGATTTATGGACAGGGTGGATGGGGGGGTGGTGTTGATTAACTGATTTTTACTGTATTTACGCCGTCAATATATAATAAATTGCCAAAAAAAATTAAGTTATAAACCATTAAAATGAAATAAAATTTTAGTTAAACAAAATGTTTTTAACAGAATAAGCAAAAATAAATAAAGGTTTTTGTGTTATGTTATAACAAAATATGACTTGAATCAATAGATCAATAGATCAATAGATCAATAGATTATGGAAGGATAGGAGGTTGGGTTCGTTGAAAAAAATGAATGAAATTTTAGTTAAAACAAAATATTTTAAACAGAATAGGTAAACTCAAACGAAACTGTTTTTAATTAATATTTTTCTAATTTTAATAAAATAAAACATAAAAAATAATAAACTAAAATAAATAAATACAGATAACTAACTTTTAACCACATATAAATATAAAGAATAATAGAAACGTAAAAGAAGAAAATACACAGCAAAACGAAATGTTTATATTAAAACATTTGTAAAAATGTAAATTTCCAACGAAGGTTTAGGAAAATTGTTACACATCTGCTTGACATCATAGAAATATCAGTATGTGATCAGTAAGTTAGTACGATGTTTGTCGTATGGCTGTTATTAAGTAAAGTGTCTATAATATTGGGTGTGTGTGTGGGTGTGTCGTTTGTGTGTGTGTGTGTATAGGTGTTTTGATGTAGTGTGTTTAGATTTAAACAAAAAGTATTAACAGTTGATAATAATAATAATAATAATAATAATAATTAATAATAATATCATAATAATAATAATAATATAATAATAATCAATAATAATAATAATAATAATAAAATAATATAATAATAATAACAATAATAATAATAATAAACAACTACTGTTTAAGAAAAAAACAGATGTTAAGTAAGGACATAAGGGAAAAAGTAATAAATTCTCTTCACCCTTCTCATGTGTCAAAGATATCGTGTACAAGTAACAAATTCTCGTACCCCCACATGTGTGTCAAAAGATATTAAGATTAATGAGGCATTCCTCGAATTTCATTGGCTGTCCGTGATGCCATAGCAAATGCTGTTGTTCTCTGATTGGCTATCCTTGAGCGTAACAAGATTACGCAATGTTTAGGTGTTGGGTAGAGAGCAATTTACCAACCAATGTTTTTAGTTGTGGACCTGATGGCAAGTGATCGTATGAAGTATAGTCTTTAAGTAGTTATCTGAATAATTAAAATAATATAATAATATTAATAATAATAATTAATAATAATTAATATAATATAATAATAATAATAATTAATAATAATAATAATAATATAATAATAATAATATTTGTTTGCGGTTGGTGATATATAGTAAAAAAAGGAATGAGATTGCCTATTGATCGACTTCTGCTGTGATAGTTGAAATTCTAATTTTAGTTACCTTTGTTAATGAATGCTGTATGTCAGTTAGGCTAGATAGATATATTTTTGTTTAGTTTTCAAATTACAATGTTAATGTAAAATTAACATTAATATTTTAGAGAATGTTTGAAAAAGTGTTGTATATTTTCATTTAACTTGAACGTTTGAAGTTTGATTTACTGATTAACTGTTTTAGGGTATGTAAAACATAGCAATTAATAAAAATATGACTTGAATCAATAGATCAATAGATCATGGATGGATAGGAGGGCGGTTGTAGGGGAGTTTGATTAACTGATTTACTGATTTACTGCTTTAGGCGTTAGTAAACTCAAATTTTTAAGTATAAACATTTTTTTTTGCCTTATTTCTTTAGGTTAAAAACAAAATGTTTAAAGAAAAGAAAACAAAATAAATAAAAGTTTTTGTGTTATGTTATACAAAATATTACTTGAATCAATAGATCTATAGATCAATAGATCAATAGATCAATAGATCATGGATGGGTAAGAGGGTGGAATGGGTAAGAGGGTGGAATGGGTAGTTTGATTTACTGATTTACTGATTTACTGCTTTAGGGTATGTAAAATGACAAATTTTTTTAAATATAAAATGAAACATAAAAAGAATAAATTTTTTTAGTTAAAACAAAATGGTTAAAGAAAAGAAACAAAAATAAATAAGTTTTTGTTGATTTATGTTATACAAAATATGTATTGAATCAATAGATAAATAGATCAATAGATCAATAGATCATGGATGGGTAGGAGGGCTGAATGGGTAGTTTGATTTACTGATTTACTGATTTACTGCTTTAGGGTATGTAAAATGCAAATTTTTTTAAGTTATAAACATAAAAAGAATAATTTTAGTAAAACAAAATTTAAAGAAAAGAAAGCAAAATAAATAAAATTTTAATTCAAAGTGTTTGTTATGTTATACAAAATGATTTCAATCATAGATCAATAGATCCAATAGATCAATAGATCATGGATGGGTAGGAGGGCTGAATGGGTAGTTTGATTTACTGATTTACTGATTTACTGCTTTAGGATATGTAAAAATGCAAATTTTTTAAGTTATAAACATAAAAAGAATAATTTTTTTTAGTAAAAACAAAATGTTTAAAGAAACAAAACAAATTAATAAAAGTTTTTGTTGTGTTATGTATACAAAATATGACTGGATCAAAATAGCTCAACTTAGATCAATTAGACTCAATAGATTCAACTTAGATCACGACAAGCGTATGACCCCGGCTAGAGTGGATGATTTTGATTACCTGATTTACCTGATTTCACTGATCTTACTGCTCTCTTCGCGTCTTATGTGGAAACCATCAACAATTTAACAGACAAATAATGACTTGGATCATAGCTCATTAGATCCAATAGATCAGTGTAAGGCATAAGGGTGGTTTTGGATGGTCACGTTTGATTCTCACTTGATTTACTGACATTCTCACTGCTTTCTAGGGCTTACTGTCAAAACATACTAATTTTAAATAAACCCCATATTGACTTGAATCAATAAGATCAATTAGATCAATTAGAATCAAATAGATCAAATAGAGCAATAGATCAATAGAGCAATAGATCAATAGATCCATGGATGGTTTGGAGGGTGGAATGGGTTAGTTAGATTTACTGATTTACAGATTAACTGGCTTCCTAGGGTATGTAAAATGCAAATTTTTTAAGTTATAAACATAAAAAGAATAAATTTTTAATTACTTTTTAAATTTTATTTGTTTAAAGAAAAGAAAACAAAATAAATAAATAAAAGTTTTTGTGTTATGTTATACAACTCAAAATATGACTTGAATCAATAGATCCAATTAGATCAATAGTCATGGATCACGGAAGGGGTGAGGGGGGCTGTTTGATTTACTGATTTACTGCTTTACTGTTTTACTGATTTCCTGAATTTTTTGTTTAACTGCTTTACTGATTTACTGATTTACTGCTTTAAGTTGTATGTATCAATTGCAAAGTTTTTAAGTTATTGAAACATAAAAAGAATAAATTTTTAATTACTTTTTAAATTTTATTTGTTTAAAGAAAAGAAAACAAAATAAATAAAAGTTTTTGTGTTATGTTATACAAAATATGACTTGAATCAATAGATCAATAGATCAATGAGATCATGGATGGGTAGGAGGGTGAGCTGAAGGGCGTGTTTGATTTATCTGATTTACTGATTTATGCTTTTACTGATTTACTGATTTACTGATTTATGCTTTAGGGTATTTACTGAGTTTACTGCTTTAGAATTGTAAAAACGAAAATTTTTTACGTTATAAACATAAAAATAAAGAAATTTTAGTTAAAACAAAATGTTTTAAACAAATAAAGCAAAAATAAATAAAAAAAAAAATAAAAATAATAAAAATTTGAAAATAAATTTAAATTTTTTTGAAAAAAAAAAAAAAAAAAAAAAAAAAAAAAAAAAAAAAAAAAAAAAAAAAAAAAAAAAAAAAAAAAAAAAAAAAAAAAAAAAAAAAAAAAATAAAATGAAACTTATTGAAAATAAAAAAGTTTTAAAAAATAAATTTAAAATAAAGTAAAATTTAAATAAAATAAAGAGAACAAAATTCCTTCTCACAACCTTACCTAATTAAAGTGAAACTTATAAAAGTAAATTTAAATAAGTAAAATTAAAATAAATAAATAAAAAAATTAAACACAAAGTATAAATGTAAAAAATAAAGTTTGAAAAATAAATTTAAATAACTAAAATTAAAATAAATAAATAAAAAAAAAAAAAAATTAAACAAAGTATAAATGTAAAAATGAAACTTATAAAAATTAAAGTTTGAAAAATAAATTTAAATAAGTAAAATTAAAATAAATAAATAAAAAAAAAAATAAATAAAACAAATTAAAACAAAATGATTTCTTAAAATAAAATTAAAAATAAATAAAAATAATAAAAATTTAAATTGAACAAAAAAAATGTAAAATGAAACTTATAAAATAAAATAGCAATCGTATGTTTACAAATTCGAGACGGCCGGTGATGGGCTGCGGGCATCAGGCTACTGAACTCAAACGCGTGGATGAAATCGCATACCATTAATGTGACGCCATAAGCGTCAAAAACGCAGAAAATGACTCGCTAACGTAGCTGGATTACCGAAAGGCTAACAGGTGTTAGGACTAGTGTTGCTAGGGGAAGTATTTAAGCCTAATGGTTAATATGAAGCCGTTGCTGGGGGATTGTATTTAAGCCTAACGGTTAATGTCACATCCATTGATTGAGAGACATAGCTTAGATAGATGAAGATTGCAAATGGTTGTTAAAAGAATAAAAATGTATCGAAAAAAGTTAAAAAATTATAAAAATTTACCAGTACTCGGCCAGAGTTAACAGGTAAACTAAATAAATTACAGTAATAAGCTTTTAAAAAGGGTCAGGAACGTATATGAGTAGTTGAAAGTGACTAAAAAGTGCAAAAATATATCAAAAAGGTTAGAAATTCCTAAAAATTTACAATAGGTTAGCCAGAATTATATGAAAAATGATAGAAAAAGGTTCAGAAAAGGAGCTGAGTAGTAGAAAGTCATTACAAATACATGCCTAAAATGATAAAAATACCTAAAAAAAGGACCAAAAAGTGATAAAAATCCTGAAATTTAGCTAAAGGTTGCCAGATTTAGCAGGAAAAGCGCTAAATAAAGGTTTAGAAAAGTAGATAAGTATTAGAAAGTCATTAAAATATATACCAAGAATAATAAAAATACCCAAAAAGGTTAAAAAGTGAAAAAATCCTGAACTTACCAGTAGGTTGCCAGAATTAGCAAGAAAAGCGCTAGAAAAATGAACCAGAAAAGTAATTGAGTATTAGAAAGTCTTTAAAATATATACCTAGAATGATAAAACGCCGAAAGAAAAAGTTAAAAAGTGATAAAATACTGAAATTTACCTATAGGTTGCCAGATTTAGCAGGAAAAGCGCTAAATAATGTTCATGAAAGTAGCTGAGCTGAAGAAAGTCGTTAAAAATATATACAAAAATGATAAAAATGCCGAAAAAGATTAAAATAAAAGGCTCGAGAAAGAACGTGAAATCATAATATAGTTGAATAGAAAAAAGGGGGGTAGGGGGAGAACCTGGGGTGATAGCGGGGTGAAAGTACCAAAAAATGTACACATACACTGGCACCCACACATACACACACATGAAATACCTGGCAAACGCATATGAAGAAGGGGCCCCCGGGGGCTGAGCCCTCCATTAAAAATGCCAGATGTGAAAAGTAGCCAGGAAGGTAGCTGAGTATTAAAAAGTAGCTAAAAATACATATATGCATAGACAGATTGCCAGATTTAGCCGTAAATCTGGCATCTGTCAGTTGTGCACTATATACTACTTGAATCATTCGCTACATTTCGTTGATCCTGAAACTAAAGCCCATACAAACACAATAGAGAGTGAGTGGGGAAAATTAAAAGGCAACTTCCAAGAGCAGGACGTTATAGGAATCATTTCCTTTCGTATTTATGCACGTACCTTTGGAAAGAAGGAAGTTGAAGGCGAAAAAGTAGAAAAGTTTTTCGAAGCCATTGTCAGACAGCAAAAGTAAAGGTAATTTTTTTTGTTTATTTTTTTTATTATTAGTTGTTGGGGTATCTCGGCCTTCCGGGGAACGCCAGGGTAGGACTATTTCCCCCTCTCCGGGTAGGGTCTCCGGAACCCCCGCTCTTTGGTATTTGGGTGTGTCGCGGGGGGTTCCTCCGCCCCTCCCCTACCGGGAGTATGGAAAACGTCAACCTCTATTCCCCTCGGCTCGAGTCCCACTGGCTTTGCTGTGTGAATACCTTTACAAACTTTTAATGTGTACAAATCTGTAATTCTAATGTATATATCTAATGTAATGTATACGTCTGTAATCTATATTATTATTATATATATATTATATATATATATTATGTAATTATATATATATATATATATCTCATGTATATGTATATATTCTATATATAAATTATATATAGTATATATATATAATATATATATTATATATATATATATATATATAATATATATATACTATAATATTATATATATATATTATATATATATATATATAATATATTATAATTTATATATATATATATATTATATATATATATTATATAGAATATATATATATATATATATATATATTTATATATATATATATATATATATATATATATATATTATACTACTTATATATACTTATATATATATATATATACTATATATAAACCAACCCTAAATTAAACAAATCCTAAACTAGAACATTTATTTATGGTCCATAGAGATACCCTGTACTATTTTGTTTCGGTAACGAGTACCGTTAAAAAGGTCAATAAATAGACTTTGTCCCTATATATCTATATAGATATTATATAATTATATATATAATATATATATATATATTATTATATTATCATATATAATATATATATATATATAATATATTATAGATATATATATATATATTATATATATATATTATATAATATAATATATATATATATATATTAATATTATATATATAATATATATATATATATATTATATATATATTATATATATATATATATATATTATATATTTATATAATATATATATATATATTATATATATTATTATTATATATATATATAATATTATATATATATTTATATATATATATTATATATTATATATATATACTATATATATATATATATATTATATATATATATATTATATATATAATATATATATATATATATATATATATTATTATATAATATATATATTATATAATATATATATATATATATAATATATATTATTAATATTTATTTATATATATATACTAATTTTTCCTCATCGCTCACTTAGAAGCCACTAAACAAAGAATTCAATCGATAATAATAGAATTACGGTGAACGACTTCTTCAATCCAAACGACTTGAATAACGGAAAGTAAAGAAAGGGACGGCAAAATCCTAGCAAACCGAAAGTGACCACAGTGATGTGAAACCTTAGTGGGAATTTCGTAACAGGACTAGCGTACCAATATATATATATATATCATATATATATATATATTATATATATAATTATTATATATATTATATATATATATATATATATTATAGTATATATATATATATATATATGGCAGCCCCCTCCGCTCTCCTCCCCTACCCTTTTACGAGAAGCCAGCAATCCCGAGATAAAGTACCACGGTAACGGGTCAAACCCATAGTTCCAACAGAGGGAACGTACCGAAGTTGCTTCTGATGTCCGTCAGGTTCTAGAAGTTTAGTAAGAGATATCTTGTGTCGTCATTGGTTATGGAGGAACATATTTGACTGTGGTAGGAGGAATCATTATGAAATCTATATTTATATTTCCGAAGGGAGGGATGGTTTGACGGTCTAAAATTTGTTCTGATAAGATATTTCGGGTGGACGCGCTTGGAATATGGTGTTGTTTGGATATTCGGATATCGCTCTTTATGTTAACTGAATGTGGACGTGTTTGATATAATGGGAGTGCCTGGTGGCGGGGGAGAGGGGAAGCTTGTTGTATATGTTAGAATAGTATATAGCTGGTGTGATTTTCTTTCATCTAGGTCGAAGGGGTTAGTAGTTACAGTGAAATATTGAGGGGTCTGGAAACTTCTGGAATTCCTGGAATTCCTGGAAACTGAAAACTGGAAAGTGAAAAGTGAAAACTGGAAACTGGATAGTGAAATCTGGATATATATATATATATATATACAGAGGCGCGCAAACACAGGCGAATAGAATGTAGGGAGGTGGATGTGTAAGTTCTCGCGACGTCGCGGCCACCCCGCCGACAGAGCCGCTAGATCATGTTTGTGTTCAATCCGCTTCCTAGCATCAGACAAATTTTAAACAAAGATTGTATGTAAGAGAGAGGAAGAGACAGAAGGGTTGAAAAGAGGGGAAAAAGACACATGTAGAAGTTATTAGCATTTAAGCCTTAAAAGGTATGGTATCAAGTGTCAATTATATCGTTAAAGAAAAAATTATTTGGTTACAACATCTGTTTCCCTCTAGAGAGGGTTGAGACAAAGGCGTGGGAGAAACGATAATTAGCTTTGGAGGGGAATAAACAAAGAACGGGGATCAATTACATGAACATCTGTTGCTTTGTTCTGACAATGGTAAGAATTAGGTTCAAGACCTGTTTCGAAAGGGGAAAAGAAAAAATTGCTAGAAAATACAAAAAGAAAAAAAAAAAAAAAAAAAAAACAGTAAAAACATCCACCACAACATAAAACACACACATACAATATATATACATATATTATACTATAATAATATATATAAATTACTATACTAATATATATAAAAATAAATAATATCATATTTTGATCTAGCTACATATATTATTATAGATATATTTTATAAATACTATATAATATATATAGTAAATAATATATAATATATATATAAAATATAAATATAATATAATAGGTCAGGAAAAAAAGAACTTCGAATGCTAGAGAATCCTGATGTTTAGTGGTTATGAAAGATCAAAAGGGAATTCATACAGGTCATAATATTTCTTTAATGCCAGAACAATGAAAGAAAATTAACTAAGGTCGTTATATTTGAGAAGACTTAAGGTGTCAAAAATAACAGGGTTCCTAAAGGCCCAGTAGAGACCAATAGAATAATACCTATACTATAATATATAATATAGATATATATATTTTATAATTAGTTTCTAGATAAATTTTGGTAATCTTAAAAATATAATTTAATATATTATTAGATTTCTATTTAAGTTTATATAATATAATTAATATTAATTATTAATATATATTAATATATATATAATATATATATTAATTATTAATATATTATATATTATATATATATATATAATATATATATTTATATTATATACTATACATTATATAATAGTATATATGTATTTATAGATAATATATATATATCAAATAAAAAAGATAATATTAAAATAAGATTATTTAAAATATATATATATTATAAATATTATTAATATATATAAAAAAATAATATAGATCATATATATATTATATACATATATACTATATATATATAATATATATATAATTGCCTATTGTTTGTGTTTTATAATTCAAGTTTATAATATAACTATATTAATATATAATTTTTTGGCCCTTTAAAATACGTATTTAAGTTTGCATTCTAAATTTTAGATTATGCCAATTTTATAAAACACAAGAAAAAAAATCTAGTGAAGAGTATATTGACTATTCAGCTCATTAAATATTATTACCATATTAAGATCAATCTACTTACTATTACTACTACTACTACTACTACTACTACTTACTACTACTACTACTACTACTACTACTACTCATATTATTATTACTACTGCTATGGTTATATATATTTTAAAGCAATTATTTTTTACTTTATTTTGAAAGTTAGTAATTTGGGAGTAACTTTAATAAATTTTATTAATAATAATAATAATCTATAATAAGAATATATATATATAAAAAGTTTATGAATAAGTATAAATAAAATTTTTGGAATAAATTTAAGATTTGATTTATTGTTCCCATTGTATATCATATATAAAATATATAATATATATATATATATATATATAATAGATAATATATAATAATATATTTCAAAGATTCAACTATATATATATATATATAATATATTTGAATCATAGTATATACTATAATAATATTTGATAAGTTAATAATTATATATATACATATATTATATAAATATTACTAATATAAATAATTTTTTTTATCATATTCTAATATTACATCAATTGTTATTTTCAGATTGCACCATATACCATATATATAATATACGTAAATAATAATATATATTATATATAAATTAAATTAATATATATATATAAAAAAAATAATATATTATTCTTATATATATACTAACTAAAACTTAATCGATAAAAAAATTTATTATGTATTGCTATTATCCTCTCATTTTCATTCTTCCATAAGCAAAAGTGAGCAAGCTAAGTTTTAGAAAGAGAATTGACGTAAAGTAGTAAGTATGTTAACATTTATATAATTATTCTGAAATTACATATGAGAATCGGGTTCATAATTATATAATATACTTAGAATGTGTTGAGTCTTTGCTGCTTCTAGTAATTGATGAACTCACAAATCTGGATGTTTCAAAAAATATAAATTTAAAGATTTAGAGTTGCAGTTGTAATGAACGCGAAGGACTCCCTTCATATGTCTGGATGCTTGTCACTAGTTTGGATATGTTTCATCCTCTAGTTCCATTAGATCCTCCACAACACATACCAAATCCATACCCCCTCTACAAATAAAAATAAACCGTTCACACTCCTAATGTTAAATGCACTTCTATATTTCTTCATCGACTCTGACACATTCTAAATATAAACTTTTCTCTTGAATGACATTTCTCTTATTCTGATGCTTCAATTCCACTCTTTCTTTAGTTCTCTCAGTGCCGGTTGATTCACCGGCGGACCACTACTTCATCAACATTTAAATTCGCTGAACCAACTGGACTATTCATCATCCCTTTTTAAAATATCTCAATCTAACCCAATCTTTAAAACATATCGAACCTTATTCTCCCTCACTACGCCTATTATCCACATCCACACAATCTCTATTACGAATTCATTTTCCTAACCTTTATCTCAATTTCTATTCTCACACCATATTCCACGCCTCTCTAAATCATTATCTCCATTTTTTAAACATATTCGAACCTTAGATATAATTAATATATATTAATATTTATATTATAATAATATTACTTATATATTTTAATATAATATATATTATTATAATTATAATATATATAATAATATATTTATCATTAATATTATTATCTATATTATTATAAACTTATATATATATTATATTTAAATTATTAATTATAATGTTTTTTTTAACTAACTAGATATAATTATTAATTTTTCATTTTTCATTAATATTTCATTTTTTTAATTCATGATTTGTTTTCATACATCTTCATCTTTTTTTTACATAATTACTCCCTCTCTATATTCACATAATATAAAATACCTTGGCGCACTTCAAAAGCGACGTAAGACTACCATACCATTTCACCAATCCCACCCCATTAAGATATTCACTAATCTGCACTCATTGCGACCTGCGTCTTAAAATCTTACACATTCACTCTGCATCATCCATCCCCTTCACATTCAACATACTATCCTAAAATATTTTAAATATAGATTCTTGCTTCCAAATTGTTCACCATCCACATGACTTCACACCGCAGAATATATATATAGTATATAT
>JABUQX010052619.1:10000-15000 GCA_015478945.1 Trachelipus rathkii | reverse complement strand
GGAAATTTTTTTTTAATTATTATCATTCACATTTCTCAGCTTTGGGGCATTTTAACATTAAACCTTTCTTAAATGATTGAAAATTATAAAATTAATTTAAAAAAAATTTAAAATAAAATTATAAAATTATATAAAAAAAACTTACCTTTTTTAGTTAAAGTTTGTTCTCTTCTTCTAAAATATTTTGTTTTAGGGATTTTTTATATTTTATTTCTTTTAATGTTTAAAATATTTTTCTTGTATTTGGAGACAATTTTTTTTCATAAAACTTTTCCTCCATGCTTGCTTGCTTTCAATTTTATTTTTCTCTATTTTATTTTTTATTTAATTTTTTATTTTTATTTTTATTTTATTTTTATTTTGCTCAAAACTTGTCTTATTTGTTCATCCTCGTTCTTCTTTCATTTTCTTAAGGACAATCTTGTTTAACTTCTGAAACTATAATCAAGAGTGCTCTGTTAAATTTATATATATATATATATATATATATATATATATATATATATATATATATATATATATATATATATATATATATATATATATATATATATATATATATATATATATATATATATAAAATGTATAAGAAGAACATATATATATATGAGAGAGAGAGAGATAGAGAGAGAGAGAGAATATATATATATATATATATATATATATATATATATATATATATATATATATATATATATATATATATATATATATATATATATATATATATATATATAGAATATATATATATATATATATATATGGTAAATGTCTAGAACGTGTGTCGCACTACGAAAACGATACTAATCATTTTGGAAAATATACGAATCATTTTGGAAAAAAAAATTTAAAAATATAATGAAAAAAAAGTAAAAAGAATTGATATATATATTTTTTTTCCACTTCACACTAAGCGACCAGAAATTAGGCTATGGCGATTTATTTCCTTTTAAGGGGAGACTTTATCCTCGGACCCTCTACTTTTTGAAGTCAAAATCAAAATTTTCACATTTTTTTATTATTATCTAGATTATTAGAAAAATTCCTCCTGAACATCATGGTGTAATTATTTTTTAAAAATTCTAAATGGTTTTTTAGATACAGAAATTTATTTAGAGAGGTGTCGAACTAAAAAATTTCAATTCCAGTCAAAATTGTAATTCCAGGTTGGCTTAGAGGTTAAAAAAAAGTTTTATTTATAATTATAGAAAATCTATTTTTTTTTCATATTCTCAACCTCCCACCCATTCTTCGGATTTTACTCAGTCAAGTAAATGGAATCGAAGCCGGAGCCTGAGCCGGAACCAGAGCCGGAACCGGAGCCGGAGCCGAAGCTGGTGCTGGTGCTGGTGCTGGTGCCGGTGCCGGAGCCAGATCCTGGGTATAAATTTTTCAAGAAATAATTTTTTAGATGAAAAATTTATTGCCAGAAAACGTACTAAACAATTTTCAAATAGTGCAGAATCCTTAGTCGGATCCGGAGCGGAGTCGAAGCCAGAGCCGGAGCCGGAGCCAGAGCCGGAGCCGGAGCCGGAGCCAGATTATGAAATTTTTTCAAAAAATATTTTTAGGTGAAAATTTATTGCCGGAAGAAGACGTGTTGAACAGTTATCAAATAGTGCAGAAACCTTAGTCGGATCCGGAGCAGAAACCGAAGTCATAACCGGATCCGGATCCGGAGCCGGATCCTGGTATGAATTTTTCTAGAAAATATTTTTGCGAAAATCTATTGTCAGAAGACGCTCGAACAATTTTCAAATAGTGCAGAAAACTTAGTCTGGGATCCGGAGCCGAAGCCGAAGTCAGAGCCGGATCCGTCAGTTTTAAATCGGTTTATGGTAAAATTTTCAAAAAATATTTTTTTGGGTGAAAAATTTATTTCAAGAAGACTTACTGAGCAATGTTCAAATAGTGTGGAAACATAGTCGATCCGGAGCCAGGCTTCAAAGTCATATCCGGAGTCGTATCCGAGCCGGATCCTGGGTATGAATTTTCGGGAAATATTTTTTTGGTGAAAAACTTTGTCAGAAGGCGTGCCGAACAATTCTTCAAATAGTGCAGAAACCTTAGTCGAATCTGGAGCCGAAGCTGAAGTCGGAGTTAGATCCGATCCCGATCTGATCCCTGCAGAATTCTTCTATGGTGCCATTTTTAGTGGAAACGACTAAGAAGACGTGCTGAACAATGTTCAAATAGTCTAGAAACATTAGTCGGATCCGGAGCCGTATCCGTATCCGGAGCCGGATCCGGAGCCTGATCCTGGGTATGAATTTTTTTCGGAAATATTTTTTTGGTGAAAAATTTATTGTCAGAAGACGTGCCGAACAATTTTCAAATAGTGCAGAAATTTTAGTCGGATCTGGAACCGGTTACGAAGTTGAGCCGGATCCGATCCGATCCTGTATGAATTTTCTTTCAGAAAATATTTTTTAGGTGAAAAATTTATTTTAAGAAGACGCTGAGCAATGTTCAAATAGTGTAGAACATTAGTCGGATCCGGAGCCGAAGCCAAAGTCGTATCCTGAGCCGGATCCTGGGTATGAATTTTTTTCGGAAATATTTTTTGGTGAAAATTTATTGTCAGAAGACGTGCCCGAACAATTTTCAAATAGTGCAGAAACCTTAGTCGAATCCGGAGCCGAAGCTGAAGTCGGAGCCAGATCCGGATCCGGATCCGGATCCTGGGTATGAATTTTCTTCAGAAAATATTTTTTGAGGTGAAAAATTATTTCAAGAAGACGTGCTGAACAATGTTCAAATAGTCTAGAAACACGGAGCCGAAGCCGAAGTCGCATCCGGAGCCGTATCCGGAGTTGGATCCTACTGAATTTTTCTTGAATATTTTTTTAGAAAATTTATTAAGGTCAGAAGACGTGCCGAACAATTTTCAAATAGTGCAGAAACCTTAGTCGGATCCGGAGCCGAAGCCAGTCAGAGCCCGATTCGTATCCAGATCCGGATCCGACTCTGGGCATGAATTTTCTTCAGAAAATATTTTTTTAGGTGAAAAATTTATTTCAAGAAGACGTGCTGAGCAATGTAAATAGTCTAGAAACATTAGTCGGATCCGGAGCCGAATCCGAAGTGTATCCGGAGCCGGATCCTGGTATGAATTTTGGGAAAGATTTTAGCGAGTCTTGTCAGAAGGCGTGCTGTTCACCTCTCAAATATCAGTGCAGAAACCTAGTCGAACTTTCGGTTGAAGCTGAAGTCGGAGCTGGCTGTGGAGCCGGAGCGGGAGCTGAGCCTGATCCTGTGTTGAAATTTTCGTGAAAATATTTTGAGGTGAAAATTTATTTCAAGAAGATGCTTGAATGTTCAAACAGCCTAGAAACATTAGTTGAATCCGGAGCTGCATCCGGTTGATCTGGAGAAGGATCCGGAGCCGATCCTGGGCAGAATTCCTTTCTTTGAAATATTTTTAAGTTAAAATTTATTGTCAGGAAGACGCCGGAACAATTTTCAAATAGTGCAGAAACCTTAGTCGTATCCAGAGCCGAAGCTGAAGCCGGATCCGAACTTATCCGGATCTAGGTATGAATTTTTCTAGAAATATTTTTAGGTAAAAATTTAATAAGAAGATGCTGAACAATTTTCAAATAGTTTAGAAACATTAGTTTGATCCAGAGTCGCATCCGCTGAGCCTGATCCGAGACTGATCCTGTATGAATTTTTCGGAAATATTTTTTGTGAAAATTTATTAGAGACGGTTGAACAACTTTTAAATAGTAGAAACCTTAGTCGGATCCGGAGCCGAAGCCGTGTCGAAGTCGGTTTGGATCCGGATCCCAAGAATTTTTTTCTAATAAATATACTTAGGTGAAAAGAGTATTGTCAAAGACTACTGAACAACTTCAAATAGCACAGAAAACCCGGCATGATATCCGGAGCCGGATCTGAAGCCGGAGTCGGAACCGGATCCTTAGGTATGAATTTTTTTCGGGAAATATTTTTTTAGTGAAAATTTGGCTGTGAAGACGTGCCGAATAATTTACAAACAAGTTAGAATCCTTAGCTGAGCCGAAGCTGAAGTTTGGTTTTGTTTTGTTTTGATTCCTAGTATGAATTTCTTTCATTAAATACTTTTTAGGAAATATATTGTCAGAAGACATGCTGAATAATTTTCAAAAGTGCAAATTCCTTAGTCGGATCCGGAGTCGAGGAGCCGAGGCGAAATTTTTCGAAAATATTTTTTACCTGAAAAATTGCTACCAGGAAGACGCTGAAACAATTTTTAAAATAGCAGAAACCTAGTCGGAGCCAGAGCCGGAGCGGAGCCAGAGCTAGATTTTGGCATGGGAATTTTTTCTAAGAAACATTTTAGGTGAAAATATATTACCAAAGAAGTGCTCATCAATTTTCAAATGTAGAAACCTTAGCCGGAGCTGAAGTCTGAATAAAATAATTATTTACGTTTGCGTGAACATATATATATATATATATATATATATATATATATATATATATTATATTATATATATATATATTATATATTGTTATTTATTATTATATATATTATATATTATTATATATATATTATATATATATTATATATTATTATATATATATATATATATATTATTATATATACATACATACATATATTATACATATATTAATAGTTAGAAGAGTTATTACATACATATTGTTATTGTTATTACATATTATTATTATATATTATTATTATATATATATATTATTATTATTATTATTATATTTATATATATATTACATATATATTACATATATTACATATATATATATTATTAGTATTATTATTATTATTATTGGTTATTACATATGATATTATTATTATTATTGTTATTATTATTATTATTATTGGTTATTAATATTTGAGTATATTGAGTTATATATGCTATTGTTGTTATTAAGCATATATATATATATACATATTATTATATATATATATATATATATTATATTATATTATATTATATACAAAGTACATATAAGTTATTATTATTATTACATATTATTAT
>JABUQX010052619.1:0-5000 GCA_015478945.1 Trachelipus rathkii | reverse complement strand
CGGATTCGGCCGAGTCAGTCGGAGCCGAGTGAGTTGGTAATAGTATAAATTCTTCAAAAGAATATTTTGATGAAAAATTTGCCGCCAGAAGTCGCTAAACAATTTTCAAATAGTGCAGAAACCTTAGTCAGATCCGGAGCCGGTGCGAAGTCGGAGACGGATTTGATTCCCATCTATCATCAACTCATCTGCTCACTGCCAGAAGACGCACTGAACAATTTTCAACAGTAGAAACTTTATACAGTCAGGTCTGATCTGATCCGATCCGGACGGATCCTGGGTATAAATTTTTTCAAGAAATAATTTAGGTGAAAATTTATTGTCAGAAGACTTGGTCGAACAATCTTTTCAAATAGCAGAACTTTAATCGGATCCGGACTGTTAGGAGATGCAGGAGTCGGAGCCAGAGAGTATGATTTTCGAAAATACTTTGTGTGAAAATTTATATATAGAAGACATGTTGAACAATTCTCAACAGCTCAGAACCTATTTGATCCGGTTTGAGCCGAATCTGATCCTGGTGCAGACTCTTTAAAAAAAATATTTTTTTAAGTGAGAAATTTAATGCCAGAAACGTACTGAACAAATTTTTAAGAAGAGAAACTTTTAACAGGGTCCGATCCGATCCAGGATTCGGAGCCCATCCCTTGGTATAAATTTTCAAGAGATAATTTCTTTTTCTTCTAGATGAATAATTTATTCCAGAAGACTTGCTGAACAATTTTCAACATGTAGAATTTAATCGGATCCGGATTCGATCCGGATCTGAGTCGAGCTGAGTCGAAGTCGGAGCCGGAGTATGATTTTTTCGAAAAATTTTTTTGCGGAAAATTTATTGATAGAAGAAGTACTGAACAATTTTCAAATAGTTCAGGAACCCTTAGTCAGATCTGAAGCCGAAGCCGAACTCGGGAGCCGGAGCCGGACCCGGAGCCGGATCCTGTGGCATAAATTTGTTTCAAAAAATATCTTTAGCGAAATGTATTGCAAGAAGAAGACGTGTTAAAACAATTAATTAGTACAGAAACCCCAGTCGGATCCTGAGCTACGGAGCAACCTGGAGTCTGAACTCCGGTTTAAACCTGGAGCCGTCCTGGGCATGAATTTTTAAGAAATAATTTTTTAGGTGAAAAATTTGTTGAAAGAAGTGCTGAATAATTTTCAAATAGTGCAGGAACCTGATGGATCCGATCTGAGTTTGATCCAGTTTGATCGTTTATAACATTTTAAGAAATACTTTTATTATTGAAAATGCATTGCCAGAAGACTTATGATTACTTTCAAATAGTTCAAAACCTTAGTCGGATCCGGATCCGGAGCCGGGTATGAGCCGATCCTGTTTATAAATTCTTCTAAGAAATATTTTTTAGATGAAAAATTTATTGCTGGAAGACGTTGAACAATGTTCAAATAGGTGCAGAAATCCTTAGTTGGATCCGATCCGAGTTTGAACGGAAACCGATTCTGGGTATAATTTGTTCCTATAAATATTTTTTTGGTGAAATTTTTCAGAAGACGTGCCAAACAATTTTCAAATAGTGCAGAACCTAGTCGGATCCAGCGCCGGATCTGGAGCCGCAGCCGGAGTATGAAACGGAACTGGATTCTGGGCATAAATTTTTTCAAAAATATTTTTATATCGTGAAAATTTATTGCCAGAAAGCACCGCACAATTCCCTCAAAACATGAAACTATAGCTAGAGCATGTTTTTCTGGAGCTGGAGAAAATAATTATTATTTTTCGGTTGTAAAAGAAATATAACAAAAAATCTTGAACTGATCCAATTGAACCAGAATATATATATATATATATATATATAAAGAGTAGATATGAGTGTAGCAGAGAGAAAGAGAGTATAGTAGATATTATACATATATATATATATATATATATATATATATATATATGAGTATATTATATATATGTATAAATATATATATACATATATATATATATATATATATATATATATATATTATATATATATATATATATATATATATATTTGCTATATATATATATATATATATTATTGTTAGTATATATACATATATATATAGTATAGTAAAATGCAGAAAGAGAGAGAAAGATATAGTATATATATATATATATATATATATATATATATATATATATATATATATATATATATATATATATTATTAATAATATATATATATTACCATATATATATTATATATATATATATATTATATATATATATATATATATATATATATAGTGTATATATATATATATACATATATATATATATATATATATATATATATATATATTTGGGGTTATGAAAGAATCAGAGGTGGGGTGAGGTAGCAAGGGATGGTGTTAGAGTAATGGAAAATGAAAGAGAGTGGAGGGTGTCCCTACCCATTATATGCGGATGATTTGAGTTTATGTGTAAGAACTGAAACAGCTTTGAGGGATTAGTAGAGATATGCTAGGTGTGCAAAAGGAGGGTTTAGCAACGTAGAATAGAATAAGGTTA
Source organism: Trachelipus rathkii (assembly GCA_015478945.1). Classification (NCBI taxonomy): domain Eukaryota; kingdom Metazoa; phylum Arthropoda; class Malacostraca; order Isopoda; family Trachelipodidae; genus Trachelipus; species Trachelipus rathkii. Next base: position 2,493 of record JABUQX010052619.1, on the reverse strand, counting down.
TGGTTTGAGTGTGAGGATAGTTTTCTGTGTAAAGTTATGTTAGATGGTGAGCAGCCGGAACAAATGTCTGAGTTCAAATATTTAGGACAGGTGAAAGAAAGGAACGTATGATGGTAGAAATAGTATATGTTGTGAATGGAAGGAAGATGGCTGGTGCAATTAAACTCAGTGGATGCAAAGGAATAAGCCCTGAGGTCTCGAGGGTCTACTCTGACGGTATGTCATTACCTGTGCTAAGGTAGCAGTAGCAGATCTATGGTCTGGGAATAAGAGGCAGATATAGTATAGATATAAAACTTCTGCTGGGGCTTCATTTAAGATGGATGGTTGTCTTAACAGTGGAGCAACGCACCAAAAGTCAGTCACGCTGTTGACATAAATAAGATGCTTGTTGTGATAAATTTGCAATAAGAAGATGAAAAAAATTTCACTCGCGCCAGGACTCGAACCAGACAACAAAGCACCGCTGCTGATTGACTGCAGGAGGCTCTACCACTATTGCGATCCGCCTCCCAAGAAAAAGAAGCATCTCGGGTTTTCAAATTTCCGCTTGATATCACTGCTTGGAAACTCGATATTTATTCAAATCCATAGAAAGGTGGAAGTGGAACCCTGCTGGCCCAAATGGGCATCGCTTAGTTTGCCCTAAAAAGCTGGCAGGCTACCAAACTGGCTTCTCTCTCTGCTCGTCAGTGGGTTACACTGGATATGGGCACAACATGAGCAGACAAATTTGCATTAATAAGACGAAGAAAATTTCACTCGCGCCAGGACTCGAACTATCGATAACAGCTGTCGTTGTTAGGACAATGTATTCAAGAGGTTAAACCACTAGTCAGATCCGACACCCTAGAAAAAAAGGTATTTCGTTACAGTTTTTGCTTCCTGCTTTTCGATTTCACTGCTTGAAACTGATGATAAAACCATTAGATAAGAACTTTTGTTAGGTGGCAGATGGTAGAGCGCTTTAGTGTCAGGGAAAGAACAGGACTAAACCGACCGTTAGTCATGAACGCCAACAGGAGCACAACATGCTTCTTACGACAAATTTGCAATAAGACGAAAAAAATTTCGCTCGCGCCAGGACTCGAACTATCGACAACAGCGTCGCCGTTAGACAATATACAGGAGGCTCTACCACTAGTCCGATCCGCCTCCCTAGAAAAAGAACGCATCTTGGAAGTTTTCAAATCTCCTGCTTCAATATCACTGCTTTGAAACTCGACACTTACTTAAATTCACAGAAGGGTGATTGGAATCTCTGCTGGGGCTACACGGCATTCTTCTGGGGTGCTCCTGGGTTACAGGAGCAACCGACCAAAGTCAAAGAACGCCGACATGCGCACAAGATGCTTGTTGCGACAAATTTGCAATAATAAGACGAAAAAAATTTCACTCACGCCAGGACTCGAACCATCGACAACAGCGTCGCCGTTAGACAATGGAGAGGTGGGTTTCCCGCCACCAGTCCGGATCCACCTTAGGTGTTAAAATTTGTGTTTTCAAATCTCCCTGCTTCGATATCACTGCTTTGAAACTCAATACTTATTTAAATCCACAGAAGGATGGTTGGAACCCCTGCTGGGGCTACACGGCATTCTTCAGGGGTGTTCATGTGTTACAGGAGCAACCGACCAAAGTCAAGGAACGCCGACATGCGCACAATATGCTTGTTGCGACAAATTTGCAATAATAAGACGAAAAAAATTCACTCGCGCCAGACGGAACCGTCGATAAACAGCGTCGCTGTTAGACAATGCACAGGAGGCCTCTACCACTAGTTCGATGCGCCTCCCCCAAAAAGAAGGCTGGAAGTTTTCAAATATCCTGCTTCGATATCACTCGCTTTGAAACTTCATACAGTAGCGAATTGCAGTAGCAATCCTAAAGTGTGGCGTAGATGCGGTGTGTGCCCGCGGTCGGGCAGGAGTAGCCGACCAGTCAAGGATCGCTGACATGCGCACAACATGCCTTGTTGCGACAAATTTGTAATAATAAGACGAAAAATTTCACTCGCGCCAGACACGAACCACGACAAGAGCGTCGTGCCGTTAGACAATGTAATAGGAGAGACTTACCATCAGTCCGATCCGCCTTCCAAAAAGAAGACATTCGGAACAGTTTCAAGTCACCTGCTTGACATCACTGCTTTGAAACTGTACTTATTTAAATCCATAGAGATTCGTTTAATCCCATATATATATATATATATATATATATAAGAGATATATATATATATTATTATTATTATTATATTATATATTATATATATTATTATATATTATATTAATAGTAAGCATATATATTATATATATATATATATATATATATATATATATATATATATATATATGTTAACAAAGTTTTTTTTTTTTTGCCGTCAAAATGAGAAAAATCTTCCCAAAATGTTTTATCGGTGTTTTCAGTAAAGGGCGCACGAAAACGCGAAAGCGTTTATTAATGAATATAATGCCCAAATTATGAATCATGTTA
>JABUQX010052618.1:0-37181 GCA_015478945.1 Trachelipus rathkii | reverse complement strand
CGAGAATAATTAATAAAATGAGGAATGAACCGTTATGTGGTGGGTGTGAAGAAAGGGTAAATGATGGAAGAATAAATGAAAAGTATGTTGAGAGATTGGTGTGGGGTCACGTGGAAAAGGATGAATGTAGTCGGATTGGATTACGGATGTATAGGAGAGGAGTGTGTGGGAACGACCAGCATGGGAGGACCGAAGATGAAATGTGTGGATTGGAGTGCGGTGACACGAGTGTCTGAAGGAGAGAAATGTGCGAGTTTGGCAGGGCGAGAATAAACTTGCATAATAGGAGAGAATGCGGGTTTGTATGGGGCGATGGTTGTGGCCACCCTGGGCAAGGGATGAACCCTTACATTGACGGATACATTTAGTGAGGTCCGTTGCGCGGGTCCACTGAAGCTTATAGGGTGGATATTTCCTGTCTTGTAGACGACGCTTTCACTACATTAATGTACAGAGGGAGTCGTCAAGGCTGGCTTTACTTTTCGACACTTGTCAGTATCTTCTACTGCTTTATTTCGAAGCTTGTAGCGCTACTCTTGATCCCATTTTGGGAAATAAGGAACTTATGTGAAAGAAAGAAAGAAAGGAATTATATATATATGATAATATATATATATATATTATTAATATTTAATATATATATTATATATATAATATATATATATAATATATTATAATATACTATTATATATATATATATATATATATATATTTTATTTATATATATATATAAATATAATATTTATTATAATATGGCCAGACTCTAGAAGAAAGCAACAAATCATATCTCAAAAAGATACTACAGCTTCTCAAAAACTACATACATTGCTGGAATCCTGGCACAATTGTTACAGAAAATGTGAAAAAAACAAAAAAAAAAAAAAAAAAAAAAAAAAAAAAAAAAAAAAACATATCCGAAAACTACAACAAGATACAGAAGAAATGAGTGACTGTTTTTGGAATCCGTGAAAATTTAAATATAGGATAAATGTAAAAAAAAAGAACAAAAATAAAAGAATTAAAGCATGTAAAAATTAGCAATTTTTTTTGGGGGGTGCTGGGACAGTAGTATATATATATATTATTTGTAAAGTTTAACACACGAATTTAGGGGGCTCGAGCGACGGGGAACACAGTGGGGACGTTTTCCATTAACCCAGTAAAGGTTGAGGCGGCGGGCATATGAAGCTTACGCCACGCGAACACGACAGTTACCGAAAGAGCGGTTTAGAAGATTGTCGAAGACCCTCCCGGAGAGAGTTGAGGGGATGATTAGTTCCAGTGTGAACCCGAGAGTCCAGAGTAGGAGACGAGAGAACCGATATCCCTACCACTTCGAGCCAGAGGTGTATACCCTTGGGTATCTTGTTGTTAAAAAAGAAACGCTAAAATTTAATAGAAAGTAATATATGATATTTAACGAGGGAATCAGCACCCGACAGATCACATAAAGCCGTGTGTCTATAAACATAGGCTTCTAATCACCTATCATTACACACAGAAAATCTATTGCAACAATTGACTAAAACACAATAATTCTTTTTTGTGTTACATATTTTTTAGTTATTTTAAAATTTTCTAATGAACGGCGATCAACGTTTATTACTTACCGGGTAGGTTTCCCGTAGCGACATTATATTTCTATTATTCTGCACTGTTAGCTATTGTAGCAAGTTTTTTGCGCAGGAGCTATTATGTTTTTTTTTTTTTTTTTTTTGTTTTTTTTTTTTTTAATTTTACATTATCCAGACACACTAAAATTGGAAAGACCGATTCCAGCAATATTCCTTTGTCCGCTTAGCTGTTTAGTTTTTGAGATATGTAGGTCCTAATAGAAGTAGTGATGATAACTGCAATCAAACATGTCCGCTCTCCATAGAAGATAGGTAAGTCATCGCAATGCGAGCGAGTTTTTACCTTTGGCCTTTGGACTCGACCAGCTGACATAAAGCGGTGTGATGCAGTCCAGAGCCCCCATAGATGAGAGCAGTAATCCATACAAGTTGCTGAGATGATGACTCATAGATTTTTGATATAGCAGGAGCTATATTATGCTGCGTAAACAAGAGGTAAAAAAGGTCTCGCCAGTTTTACATAAACTAGAACTACCTAATTCTATATCGTTTGAGGCCTATACTATTATAAGTCTAAACCGTTTAGTGGTATAGTGATTAGTTTTATACAGGACAATTTTATTTAGTATATGTTAAGTGCCCGGATGTTCTATAATTGTCAACGGATGACGATATGAATAACGCGAAATGATAATTAGAAATTATAAAGTAAGTGTGTCTATAGAGCGTGCGGAGGATCTCATCGGAATTGCGTGCCCGCGCACCATCAAATTGTTATCACCAAGTGTTCAGCCGACTCCACCCGGACAATGCTATCCAGATATAGATCAGCGAGAAAAATTCTGATAAATTATGAAGACGAAAGGCAATTTAGAAGAAAAGATTAGGTGCAGAATTGAATATAGATGATTGATAAGGATGATAGGTTAGATTAATCAGGCATTTTGCATGATAATAGATTTAGCATGTGCAGTATTCAGGAAGATAATCATTTAACTTGATAAAAATAATAAGTTAGTGGGTAATGATAAGTAACAGTTAACTACTGTAAGGTAAAGCCACTATATGGCAGAAAAGAACTATAAAGAATAAGAAGTATAATTATCGCTACCTATATATATATAATTCACAATACAATGTAATGTTAAAGGTGTTTATTTATTGATATAAACGTAAAATACTAGACTATAAGTTAAAAGGTACAAATACGAGGAAATGGAGGACACTCACAAATAAAGAGTAAATAGGAGACTTGAGAGAGAAGAGCATGTGAAGGGCGTGGCCGAGATAACGCCAGGATCAGAAAGCTATTGGATTATTCTCAAGCGCCACCGTACAGAACAGCAGTCTCCCGTAGGTTCCTAGAGGGCGGAAACCATAGAATCAGTAAGATAGAGAAAGCTATATCGCAGATAGACCTCGAGCGCCGAAAGCCGTACTGGCCAGTATTAAAGCTAATGGAAATATAGGAATAAAATGTAATGGAACTCTAAAATAAATATATGTATGAAATATAATAGAACTCCAATGAAAGTATAATATGTATATATTACTATATAAATAATAAAATAGTATAAATATAGGATATTATAATATATATATATATTATATAATAGTATAATGATAGATATATATAGATATTATATAGATATAGATGTAATATATATATAGATAGTATATAATATATATATATAATATATGATATATATATATAGATGTATAAAATTATATATATATATATATACTATAGTAAATTGTATATATATTATAATACATATAATATATTAAAGAAGTATAATGTACCGGATTAAACAGTACCGAATTGTTTCGGACAGGTACGTACACAAAAAAAACAAGAGTGGCGATACGTACATCGGTTACTTTAGCAACAGTGTTGGCCGATACATACGCACGGTACAAAATGTACGCCGCATACGATAGTACGCACGAGGTACAATGTATCGCGGTACTGCCCATCTCTGTACGTTATATTAATATATATATATAATTATATATATATAAATATTTAATATATATAATATTATATATATATATATATATATATATATATATAGTATATAATATAGATAGTAATATATATATATATATGAAATTATGAATTATAGTATACAGTATATATATTATAGTATATATATATGGCCAGCCTCTAGAAGAGCGACATCAATGTCTCAAAAAACTACGAAGCCAACTATACCAGGGAAGAGGAAAATACATTGCTGGAATCCTGGCAAAATGGTTACCGAGTAAAAAAAAAATAAAAAAATTAAAATAAAAAAAATCAGTATTCGAAAACTACAAAAGCTACAGCAAAATGAGATAAATTTTGGAAATCCTTGTAAAATTTTTGGGTTAGAAAATGTTAAAAAAACAAAAAAGAATTAAACATTAAAATTGGTATTTTTTTTTTTTTTTTTTGGGGGGGGGGTTCTGGGACATAGTATTATATATATAATATAGTGATATATATAATATATAATATATAAATATATAATATATAATATATATATATAGTAGATATATATATATATATAATAGTTACTAGATATATATATATATATAAATACTGAAAGTATTATATAAATTATATATATATAAGTGATATATATATATAGTATTAATAATATATATATATAGATATATATGAGTAGATTATAATAATATATATATATATATAGTATATATAATATATGTAATATATATATTAGTAGTATATGATATATATATGTAAGCACCTCCATATATAAGCGTTTTGTAAACATGTTTAATTTATGTTGCGTCACTTATTAAGCATTTGCCGGAGCAAAAATTTATCAGATTAAGTCAAAGTGAAATACTATAAAACCCGTCAGTTGGGATACTCTTCAGTCAGATAAAGTCACAGTACAGAAGCAGAAAAACATTAACAAGAGGAATTCAAGATTCCTTGAGCCCAGAAATCCGTCAATATAAAACGCCTCGGGACAAGAGCGGGAAATTCACAGTAAGAGGCTTACGCTCGCCTTGCAACGAGTGTTCTCACCGAAGGGAAATTTTATTACTTTTATACCTCTATGTTTCATATTTTACTTATGTTGATAAAAACATCATTTCACAATATGGATTTTCCTCCTCTTATATAGGGGGCTTGCTCTTAAAATAAGCCACAATCTTAGCAAGTGATAGCCCTATATAATTGGAACCACGGGAGAGAAGAACAAACCATACTTCAATCAACGCCCTAAAAACAGAAAAAACACCAAAAGAAAGAAAAAAAGTTTAACAAACATTAAATACTAAAAATTCCCTATCAGGACACATGCGAGGAAAATGAACTCAAGCAACGAACATAATCGTACTGGGACTTCAATTTGTTCATTCTAAGTTTTGGATTTATGGTCTTCATCCTTTCACAGCTATCAAGTTCGAGAGGATTCATCGCTAGACATAGCAAACCTTCTTTACGGGCATGGGTTTCTTTCATCATTCAAGTTTGGATTATGGGCAGAAACTCATTTTTAGAGAATTCCACTACGACTTTGATTTCCTTTTCGAATTTCTAATGGAGAGAGGCTCATAGATTTATGTATGAAAAGAAATTTTCCAATAAAAAGTATTACAATTTCAAGCAACTTCCACTCGTACATAATGTACTGTCCACGTTAATACGGTATGGATTTCTTCATCATTTTAAGTTTAGTATTGATGGGCAGATATTCATGTTTGAATTCACGATACGAACTAATTGATTCCTTTTTGAATTACTAAATGTGGTTCAATAGAGAGAGAGAGAGGGAGGGTGCACCTGTAACCTTTATTTATGAAGAATTTTTTTCCAATAGACAAGAACCTAAACTTAAAGCAACTTCGTCTCCAATATGTGCCAAGCAAGGTATTCCTTTCGTGACTACAACTTTTTTGAAAGACGTACGTACGCATTGGGTTCAATATGTACGTTTAGAACGTCTATATGGACCGTTGCCTTGTGATTTAATGGTTCGATCAATGTGTCTATTTAAGACTTGGAATAATTCCAATTGTTTTCTATCGAAGTTAATTATGATGTATACATTTTGTGTACTTTTATGCATTTCAATGTTGTGTATTTGTTTAGGTAGTCTAACGGATATAGACTGGATAGTAGGAGCTTGTGGTCTTAAAATGCAACTTTTATTTGTCTGTATATAGTATGACATTGCATTGTATTTATATGTATGTCAAATAATTGTATATATGTTGAGATCTTCGGATGTAACCAGTTATGCTCGTATTTGGATATTCTTCAAATTTCATGTAATACTATTTTTGCCTTCATATGTTATGTATGTTTTACTTAATGTTTCCGACATAAATAATATGCTCTGCATATTGAAAGTACTATTACATTTTATGTATTTAGTTTATGTATCTCTAGTATAATTCTATAACATTACTTTCTCAACTCCGTGTTTAGCGCCGAGAAAGTAATGTAGCACTCCCATTATACCTTTGTAAACATTTTAATTTTATGTTGTAGCTTAATGTCAAGATTTGCGCGAGCAAACTTTTAGCATAAGTCAAAGGAAATACATATTATAAACCATCATTTTGAGATCTCTCAGTCAGATAAGTCAGTCCGATACAGGAGTTCAGAGTAAGATTAACAAGGACGAATTAACTCAGATACTCCTCTCCCAGAAAGATCTCCAAACTAAAACGGCGCTCCCAAAGAGCGGGCATTTCAGGAAGGGCTACGCTACGCGCTGCGTAAGAGTATCCTTTTACAGAAGGAACTTTTTTTTGTATACTTATTTCATTACTCTATGTTGAATAAAAACATCATTCAAATATTAGGATTTAAATTACCATCCTCTGATAGAGAGGGTGCATTGCTCAATAAAATAAGCACAATTTAGCAAGAGATGTAGTTCCGCCTTTATATATTATAATATACTTATATATATATAAAATATATATATATATATATATACTATATATATATGATATATATTAATATATATAAATAATATATATATAATATATATTATTTGTAAAGGGTATTACCACTCAATTTAGGGGCTCGAAGGCCGACGGGGAAACAGCAGGGGGGACTTTTTCTACCCCGTAGGGAGGGGCGAGGAACCCCGCCAGACACCCCAATACCAAAGAGCTGGGTTCCGGAGAACCCTCCACGGAGCGGAGGGGATTAGTTCCTACCCTTAATTCCCCGGGCAAGGCCGAGAGACCCCGACTCCTGTCATCGGTGCGTTATACCCTTGGGTATTCTAGTTAAAAAAAAAAAAAACTTTAATAGAAGTCTATTTATTTTAACGAGTTACCAATTAAAGGTCTCTAAATAGACTCTCTAATCATGATTACTAGTAATTATTAACAAAATTTTTTTAATTTTTTTTACTTTTTGTACATTTTCCTATCCAAAATTTTACCAGGGATTTTCCAAAAACTGTATTCCTTTTCCGCGTGTACCTATTGTAAAATTTTTTATATAGTATATATTATATATAAGTATATATATATAATAGATATAATACTGAAAATAGAACTTAGTAATCGATAGAGTATATATATATATAATTATCATTTTTCTTCTCTTTTTTTTTTTTTACATTTTCTCGAAAAAAACAGATTTCCAAAAATGTATTCCTTTTCGCGTAGCTATTGTAGTTTTTGAGACTACGGATTGCTGGCTCTCTAGAGCTAGCATGATCATATAGTATAATATATAGAAAGGTATTATATTTAGTATATATATATATAATATATTATAATAAATATATATATATATAATATAGTATATATTAATATATTTAAATATGATACTTAATGGATATATTACAGAGAGTGGGCAGTAACGCGCACGTTACATGTAAACGGCTTACGTAACCGGCGTTACAAATGTAACGAGTAACGGGTAACGCTATTCAACGATTAAAAGATGTAACGAGTAACGGGTAACGCTACCCTTTTTAAAAATTGTAAACGGTGTTTTTCCCGTTACTCGTACTTCGTTACATCCTACAATACGGAATCCACTGTTGTGACATTTTGTTTATTATTTTGTGAAACGAATTTTAGTTTTCCAGAAGTGATAAAATATTTATATTATACTATTATATATAATTATATATATATATATATATTAATATATATATTTATATTTTTATGAATATTATTATATATTACATATATGATATATTATATATATATATTAATATATATATTATATAGAGATATATATTATGTATATATATACATATATATATATATATATATATCATATTATATTAATATATATCATATATATGAATTATTATATTTTATTATACATTTAATGACCAGCCACGGAAGTAGACAGACCTTTACGATAACCAGACCCGGAAACGCATCTATGAGACCGGAACGTTGGAATAGATGTTTAAGATTAGATGAGTGTCCGGACGATGTTAATAGTTTGCACGTAATTTGGAAAGGGAGGAGGGAAGATCCTGGGAGATGTGAAGGAGAGGAGATCGAAGCGTGATGATGATATGGGTTAGAGAAGCAAATGAGAGGAGAAGAGATAGGAAGAGATATGGAGATGATATGTATTGATATATAAAGGGTAGAGGAGGGATCGGAAAAGCATAGAGTTAGGCTTCATAATAGGGCCGAAGATATCCTCGTTCATACAGACTATAGAAGTCTTACAGCGAAAACTTATACAGTATGACTTTTAATAATCAAGGGAAAGAGGTACCCCGAATGTCAGGTATATTCGCCGCAACCAGACACCCGGAAGAGGAAAAAGACAGTTCATGGAAAATGGAAGAAGAATGTAGAAACGGAAGAAGAGAAGGGATGTACTGTTGGATTGATTGGAGATCTTCAATGCACGATTTGGGTGCAAGGAGAAGAAGACGGCAGTGGATACAATGACTAGGACAGTAATGTAGAGGAGGTAAGGACACTTGAATGGAGAGATGGCTATAGATTTCTTCTGAAGAAGGAATTGAAGGATCAATAATGGTTTTTTTTCACACGAAGGGACTCACATAAGGTTGCAAGGTATAGATGAATGAATATCATTAGAGAATTGATCGGATATCTAGTTATAGACTATATAATATCGTCTGAAAGTAGGAGGATAATAAGGAATGTTAAGTAATACCTGAGTAATAATGGATCGGAATAGTTAGATTGTGGATGACGGCTGGTGGTGAACACCAGAGAAAGCGCGAAATTAAAGGAAAGGATGAAATGTGATTAAAGTGGAATCATGGAAGGAGTGTGACAAAAATCAGTACCGAAGAAAACATAAAATGAAGATTCAACAATTGGAAGGAGTAGGAAAGATGGAGGAGAAAAAATTAACAACAAGCAGCGCGTAGCAGAAGACTATGGGGCAAAATATGGGTAGGAGAACGGAAGAAAAGACACACAAGTGCGTGATCGGAAGAAATTGAAGGAGGCAAAAAGAGAAACGATTGAAGGAGAGGTGGCTGAAAAACGAACCATAAACATAGGGTCAGGATGTGGAGGCAAGAAATGATGCAGGAGAGAGTGAAAAGAGAGTAAAAGAAGAGGCTGCAAGGAGAAGCGAAGAAATGACTGAAGATGGGAAGGCGAAAGAAAGAAGATTATTTAGATGTGGCAGAAAGACATATAAGATCAAAGAGGAAAGTGTGGAACATCAAGGATAATCAAGGAGAGGTTTTGGTGAAATCAATAGACACAAGAGTAGATGGACGGAGGACATTCAGCAGAACTGGTAAATGTCGAGAGATGAGCAGGGGGGAGGATGAGAAGGATGGTGGAGGGAGAGGAACGATGAGCGAGGGGGGAGGAGAAGATAACGTATGGTAAGAATTAGAGGGTGCCTCTGAAAGCCATGCAAAGAACGGTAAGGCACGGTAAAGATGGGGATTAGCCCATGAATTGATAAAAGAGGAAGGAGATAAAATGAAGAAGAAATTTTGAAACTGTTTAATAGGTGTTGGAACGAGAGTAAAGTACCAGAAGGATGGGAAAATTCAATTATAGTTGCCAATATATAAGGCGAAAAGGAGATACACGGAGAGCTGTAAAAAACAGACCAGAAAGAATTGTCCTTGATGACTAGTCTTGGCAAAAACAGTATAAGAAGAATTTTAGATCAGAAAACGTGAGACATATAGTAGTGCCACTGGGGGGAAGAGTAGCACGGATATTAAAAGAACAGAAGCACGACGGATCTCTAGTTCGCTCTGATGAGAATTACGTTGGAAAAGGTGTGGGATCAAAAAGCGAGCATATATTACTTCATGATTATTTAAGAAAGGTTTCGATTTCAGTGCTAGAGAGAGACGTTGGACGAGTGCGTGAGGAGATGAATATGCGTGCGGTTAGAAAGTTGGAGAGGAAGCTCTAGGAGAGTTTGTACGAGAATAGCAAATGAATGTAAGAACAGATATGAGAATGGAATGGTTCAAGTTGAGAACAGGGGTTAAACAAGGAAGCATGTTGTAACCAATTCTTGTTTGTATCGTATCTGGATGTAGATAAGAAAATGAGAGAAGACAATCAGTGGAGAGTTTGGACGGGTGATATTTGGCTTATGGCGAGGAATGACTGTGGCGTGCTGGAAGCGAAGAGGGATACAGGTTGAGAGAGGTGGTGGATATGTTTTGCGCAACAGTCTCGAGGAGGCCGGCTTGACTATAACAGCACACAGAAAAGACGAGATCATGGTGGTCAGTAGAGAAGAAGGAGAAGAGAGTTAGGAAATAGACGTGGATGGGACTAGAGATAAAGACGGTGAGTAGTTGGATAGAAGAGGAGCGAAATGTAGACAGAGATACAGTTAAGGATCAGCTCAGTATGGGGAGCATTCAAGAGCAGTGCACCCATACTGAAAGATAAACACAATGGGTTGGAAGGGTTGAAAAGCGGATCGTTGAAGGGTGTGTTCACAGCCGATTTAGCTTTCATGGAGGCAGCAGAGGACGGGTCGACAACTAGAGAGGATAGTAGAATACAAGTCGGCACGGAGATGACGTTTTTTGAGAGAGATAATGGCGAAAGACTAGAAGAGAACAGACAAGAAATAAGAATAGGTAGGAGGTTGGATGAGACTATATCGAAATAGGTGGATGAGCTATATTGAGGTGTGTGACACTGGGAGAGGATGCAAGAGGGAAGAGTAGGGCCAAAAAAGATGGGAATGAGAAGAACCCGCAGGAAACAGACAAGAGGGAAGAACCCTAGGGAAGAGAATGGGAAAAGCTCCCAGGTAGGACTCTATTGAGAAGACGAATGAATTTACCGTCGATTGCAAGGAGCTGAGAGGAAAGGAGTTTTGAGAGAAGAGGAGAAGATTCAGAGAGTTGCTGCCGCTGATCACGGGTCTTGATCCTTACCTGGGACGGTTTATGTTAAATTGTGAATAGAGAGAGAGAGAGAGAGAGAGAATGAGGATGGAAAGTTAGAAATCAGATGATAGAGAGAAGATAGATATATAATGATGAAGAGAGAGAGAGAGTAGAAGAGATTGTATATAAGATAGTAGAGAGAGTATATAGTAATATAGAGAAATGTAATAAGAGAGATAGAGTATAGTAGAGAGAAGAGAGTATAGATGACAGACTGTTATTGATATAGGTGATTTAGCTCCATCCAAATTTCCTAAGGTATTTATAGTGTGATATATCATAAAAGATACTCGTGATAATTAAAGTAAAGCTAATTAATATAAAGTTAAGTACTATTTTGGAAGTTTGAAAATAATTAAATATTGTCATTTTTACGACTATTTACATAAGTGGTTTATATTGTGGAAAAGCATAACTATTGTATATATATAGTAATTGTGATTTGAGTTAGTATATAAAGTGTTGCAAATATTCGTATTTGCTTGAATAATTTGATTAGTAAAGCGACAATAGGTGTAATAATAAAGTATTTATATATATAAAAATCACGTTACATATTATAATTACATGTATACAATAGGTATACCTGAAAATTCGAAAATAACACGTAATATAAAAACATATACAGAGATGTACTTTATTATATGTTTAGCTTTTAACAACTATATAATATTATTACATATAATTAAATAACATTAATAATAAGTTTAATATTTTATTAATATTATATAATTATGTATAAATTGTATATGTACAAATAAGTTTAATTAATTCATTATAATAAATTACATATATATAAGTGTATAATAAAGTTATAGGGACTCAATAGAATTCATAAATTGATTATTTGATTATTATTATTTATTTATTATCTATTAATTTATTATTATTATTATTTTTAATTATTATTATTATTATATTAGTTTTGCTTATTTCAAAAAAAAATTGATAATAATTACGAATTAGATTTATGATATTATTGTATTAGGTATTTAGTATTAATATTATTATTCATTCTTAAATTATTATTATTATTATTATTTATTATTAATATTATATTTAATTATTATTATTTTTTTTATTATTATTATATATTTATTATTCTATTATTAATTATTAATTTATTATTTATTTATATATTAATTACTTTATTATTTTGATTCATTATTATAATATTATTATTTAATTAATATTATTTAATTTTCGATATTATATTATTATTAATATTATTATATATTGACATTATTATTATATTAAATTATTATATTAATTAATCTTATATTATATTTAATATTAGATTATATATATTCTATTATTATCTATAGTTTTCATTATTTCTATTATTAGTTTATTATTATTATAATTATCATTTATTATATATATTATATTAGTAATTATTATATTAATTTATGATTAATTATTAACTTATATATTATTCATTCTAATATTATTTAATTAATTTAATTATTATTATTATTATTATTAATTATTATATTAATTTAATAATATATATATTTAATTATATATACATTATTTCATTATATCATTATCATTATTCATTATCATTTATCATTTCTTAATCTAATATTATCATTATAACTCTCAGCTGCTTTAATTATCCGGAGCTTATTGTCGTCTTATATTTACCGATTAATAGTGGTCATAATATCTTGACTACGATAATTTTTACCGGGAAAAATTACTTGTAATTTTTAGAATCTACTCATGCACGGATTGTGAAGGCTACTCGTAATTTCGAAATTAATCGGTAGCTTTGGATTTAAATAAACTTTTGGAATGAGTATTTTGCACTTTGAAAATTTATTGAAGTTTCTAATATGCTGAATTCTTTAGTATGGTTATCCTCTAATCAATGAAACGACTTTAGTGGTTCTTTTCTTAGTATCGTTGGTTACTAAATTAGAAATTTTTAGATTCTTTATTGGAATGTTCTCAAGCACTAAATATGAATTTATTGCTTGGAATATATTAATTCAGGAGAGATAGAAATTTGGAAATATAAAAGTCAAAAACAATTATAGTATATTAAATCTCATCAATTACCGATTGTACAATAGATTAATACAGGGATAACGAACCGTTAAATACGTCTAAATTATTTAATGAGTAAGGTCTATGTAGTTATTAAGAAACTTTAATTTTAATATATAAATAAATTGTTGATCCTCTTTACCAACAAAGGAAACTACACTTTCTAAATAAATTTAAATCTTTATTAATGTAATTTTTTTATTATTTATTTAGTTGTATTTAGTTATATTTTAATTATTTTAATCAGGATTAGTCTATATAATATATAATATATATTTATATTTTCAGATTCTTTAGTTAATAACATCTCAATGATTTATTATTGAATTATATTGTATATAAATTAAATAATAGCTTATGTTTGCTAATTCTCTAACCTTTTTATAATTATTCTATACCTAAGAACATAGAGATCACGCAGATAAACATAAGATTGGCAAAATCAGTGGTTATGAATAGTGATTATTTTATGTGAATTTTTTAAGCATAAAATATAAATCACTTTATTAGAAATTAATTTTCTTAATTATTTTAGGTGTCTTGTGTCTTTTTCGAGATGTTAACAACCACTTTTTTTTTAAGTTCGATATAGCATAGTTTTATTTTTTAAGTGATTTATTTCCGTGCCAGTATAGATCAAAATGGAAAATTCAGGAAGAGTTCTAGCTGTTGAATAAAAAAAATTGGTGTGGTTGTGTTTAGTGCGAGCTCGTGTTGTAGTTGTGTGTTTTTAGCTGAGTAGTGATGTGTGACTACTCTTGTTCTGATAATACTGTTGTTGATGGTGTAAGCGCGACGGACATGTTGTCTGGCTGGAGTTGGTGCATAATGCGGGTTACTCCCATGGTGTGCTCGAACTTTACCTTTGTGCAGTAATGATCTAGACCACATAGATTCAAGATAATACCGTGTCTCGTCGTTATATTAATGGATAGTGGAAGAGAACTGCGCAGATTTATATTCTTTTATTTCAACAAAATAAGTCTATAAATAGAACATAATGAATGGATGCGTAGCGATATATATATTATAAATATAGAACAAAATATAGGTTATTCGGTCAAAATAATAAACAATATAATATTAATAATTAGCATCCGCACAAGTTCCTCGCAGATTTTCATTTTACATAAGAGCCTATAGCTTTCTAAGGTTCGGACATCTGTAAGTGAAATATTTACCATAATAAGTACTAATTCTTAGTATTAAGAGTACGATCAAGAACTCAATAAATTAGAAGGTGTTACGACTTAGAAGGTTGCCGAAGTTACTGGAGTCCAATGCCAATGGGTTGTATGTGGGTAAGACTTAGTGGACAAATAAACTAGTACTTATTACCTTTTGTATTCCTTGTTTTTGCGGATTCAATACGCAAATTCAATGTTTGTAAAGTTTTTTTTCGTTAAGTTTTTCATATGTTCGATATCGAAGATGGTTATGCATTTAAATAAAACTACCCGAAATAAAGAATAGTGAACCCCTCGCCAATCTCATCTTTAGTTAATTAGTGTTTATCTTAGCCAATATATTTACTACTACTTCAATGAATGATTGCTATAATAAGATCTCTTACTAAAATGGTACTGTTAAACAATGATATAATATATAGTGCACCAGTTTCTCAAGTTATGAGGTAAAGTTCACGATATATTTAATTATGAGGTAAAATTAAAAGTGGATAATTGAGCTCGTTTAATGACTTCGGTAATTTCCAAGTCTTTCAACTTTTGCTTTAGCATTTTAAATCGAGCAAAAATTGAAGCAAAGTATATAGTAAACTTAATAAATCAACAATTGAATTAAGTACTTTATTATCCTTGTTAGATTAATTTAGCTGTTGCTATCTAGATAGACATACAGGTGTGATAAAGTCATTTGATATGGAACTTTTGTTCAACATTAAGTGACTTCAGTGATTTGAAACAAATATTGTATCGTCTTAACATAAGCGTCTCTTCTACTATATAGACATGCTCTATATCCTCTTCATTACAGGCAATTAGCTTCGAGAGTTTCGGAAAATAGATTTCGGGAGTTTCTAAGTTTGCATAGCTCGGCCAACAACCCTCGACCATATCTGGCACTTTATTAAATTATTTGTTAGATTCACTTAACTCACATAATAAATTACAATAATGTGGAATAAACTCAAGACTCCAAATTAAAAAACTCTCGAAAATAATAATAAAACGAGATCATTAGATATATATATGTTAAAGATAAAGAAAATTTGTAGACTATCAAATAAAAAGTTGCTTTTTTCATTTGATATTTTTCGCAGATGACGCTATTCACACTGCAAGGTTCTTCACCAAGGTTACTCAAAAAAAAAAACTAAAACGATAAAAAGATATAAATATCTTTTAAATATTAAAAAAACATTCCACGCTGGTGTTAGCAGTCAAGTGTATAATGATATCTTATTTTTATTATTTGAAGTACTTGTAGATTGAAATTTAATCTATTATTCATATACTAGTGCTCGTCATTAATATTATAAGATAAAATAGAAATGAATGTTAACTAAACCTTATTTTATCCTTCTTGGTGTGAATATTAAGCAATATTTATATTATATTTTTTCATAAACCTTTTAATTATTTGTTTAATCAAATAATTAAATATATCACTTCCAAATTAGGATAAAAAGAATTATAACCTTATTTTCATTCATATATCTAATTATTATTCTCCTTCTTAACTCTTTAATTTACTCATAATTGTTCTCCTTATGTTAATTAAAATTAGTTTTTAATATTTCAGCTGGTATCCTTCACAATGTTTCCTCTTTTTATATTGGGCAATTTTTTGTACTGATAATGAATGTTTGATATAGAGCATAAGGTTCTAAATATCCTAATGTTAATTTTTTTTACTCTAATAAAGTTTTGCGCTGAAGTTGGTTTAAAATTGAAAATAAACAAGCATATTTTACATTTAGTAGTTTGTAATTATTGTAAAACCGTTTTAAGATTTCTGTGTAGTAACTGCATAATTGTTCTAGTATTGTGCTATCATATACCAGTGTTGTCCTATGAAATATAATTATATATATAAGGAGAATAAGTGAATATAATAATGAATGGAAAAGACTCTACATTTTGATTTTAAACTTGTTTTTAAGATACTGCAATACTGATTTAGTAATGATTAATTAACTAAAACAGTTTTTTTATTAATAAATTTTACTTTATTGTATATACATGTTGTTTAGACTCATACATTAATTATATTATTTATTTATTAATTCTTTTCATATATATATATTATTGATCTCATTATTATTTTTTTAATAATAATTGTTATTTATTTTGTAACGCTACTCTGTTTATATTTCATATTATTAATCTTTTACATAGCAAAATTTTTTAGTTTAAATATATATTCATTAACTCTAAATTTCAGTGTGATGTAGTAAACTCATTTGTGTTTAATAAAAATATTATCTACATATCTATTTAAATTTATATCTTATGCATAAATTAAACTAATAGATTAATATTAATAATATCATACTCAAAAGGTATGATAGATCAGAATATACGGACTTAGCTAATGGGACTTCTAAAGTCTGCACAAAATATGAATATAAAAGCAATCATTAATCAGATTTTATTAATAAAATTAAAATAAATATAAATATATTAAATATAAATAAAATTATATATAAACTCTATAATGAATAATAGAAAATAATTATAATATAAATAATTGGTTAATAAACTAATCAAAATTAATTCAATAATATAAATATAGTTAAAATTAAATTTTAAATCTATACCTACTAAATCTAATAAAGTTTTTCAGATGCAAGCGCAAATAATCTTTGCAACATTTCAATGGTTTACAAAAAAAAATATAATTGATATTTCTAAATTTAATTATTGATAATTTCTATATTAAGTAAAAAGTAAAGTAAATACTTAATACAGTATGAGTAACTGGAGAAACTTTTATAAAAATTTACATTTAAATATGCAGTAAAATGTATTATATATCAATCACAGATATATTAAATAGTAGTATATTCTAAATTAAAGGAAAATACTGAATTAAATAAATTAATATATAAATTTAAATAATAAATCACATAGATATAATGAATATCCAAGAATATAATTAAAGTATAAGTAGTATTCTGAAAGATGGGACCAAATGTTAAGGGTTAAAAATGTAATAAACCGTAATAATAATAATAAAATAAATCATAATAATATATAATACGATACATTCAATTACAAATATATGTATAAATTATCGAATGTCAAGACAATATCTCAAGAAATGATACATTGAATTGCCAAGTCTAATGCTTAATCAGTGATAACAATGGTTCATATATAATAAATAATATATAATAATAATATAGATAATAATAATTAATTATATGTAACGATAAAACTACATAACTCCTATTTCTCATCATACATAAGTTAACTCGAATAATCAAATGTTATAACTCTCATAAGGTTGATCGATCTAATAAACTCTCTCTCAATTGATAACTTAGTTATTATACTAAATAATACTAAATTTTAATAATAGTAAGCAACAGGAAGAACAAAATGCATTATAAAAAATTTGTTTACATGAAAATACAATTTTAAATCATAATTAATTAATAAATTATATATTTATAGAATTAATTAAATTAACTATAATTAAAAATTATTGTAATTAACTACTATAATATAATATATATATATATCTATATTCTTGTATGGTCCCAATGAAAGTTTATCTTCCACCAGAATTTTGATTTTTTGCCATATTAATATAGATTATTTTTATATAATTGTACTTGTTACCATTTTAGTAAAACTATATATTTAAATCCGCTAAAATCATTAACAATAATATTTTATTTCTTTTACCGTTTATCCACATTATTTCTTATTACTCTTTAAATCATATCGAATAATTCTAGCATAATATAAACCACCTACCAGATGTAGTGTTAATTGTGAATAGTAATTAGTATTATAATTAATATATATTATAATTATATTAATTATATATATAATATATAGTATAAAAAAGGAATCTGTCTACCACTATCATTATTTTAATAGAAAATGATTTTTTATTTATGTGACTACTTAATATCTATATATATATATTAATATTATATTATATATATATATATTAATATATATATATTACTATATATTATATAGTTATTATATAATAATATATATTAATATTATAATACATAATATATATATACTATTATAATATTATAGTATATAATTATATATATAATATATATATACTATAATATAATAATATATATATATTAATATATATATATATATATATATATAATTATATATATTATATTAATATATATTATATATATATATATATATTACATATATAATATATTATATAATATATTTATATATAATATATATATATATATTATATATATATTATATATACTATAGTTAATATATATAATATTAATATATACATATATTATAGTATATATATATATATTTAAATTATTATATATATATATATATATATATATATATATTATATATATATATTATATTATATATATATATAATATATAATATTATATTATATATTATTAAATATTAAGTATATATATATATATAATAAATATATTAATTATATATAATATTAATTATATATATAATATTATATATTATAGTATAATATATTATATATATATGATTATATATTAATAATATTATATACATATATATATATATCAGATATATATACTTAGTATATATTTATAATAATTATATATCATTATATATATAATATAATATATATTATATATATATACTGAATTATTATTATGTATATATATATATATAATATATATATAATATATATATAATATTTATAATATAATATATATAGTTATATATATAATTATATATATAACTTAATATATAATATAATAGTAATAGTGTTTAATGGTCTGTATGTGATATTTTGGTATCGACCAGCTTTCTCTCAAAAAGTATAAGAGATATAGAGTCTGAAATTAATTTAGGAATATATTAAATTCTATGTGATATTGATAATTAAAGAAGCTCGAAAATATTCCTATGTATAATTATTCCATGTCATGTATAGGATGAAGATATAGATGTGAGTGTAGTTACCCCGAGAGACGTAAGCCTCGACTTACGCCCGCAAGTTTTATTAACCCTTATTTGGCTTTCCGAATCACTCTATAGAGAAGTAAGTTAAGTGCTAACTGCTCAATCATTATTTATAACCCAGTGAGATTTCTCACGTATATGCGATACAGTAATTGATAGAAGATAGTTAGTCAGATCCGAGCAGCGATAGCGCGCGGTACTAGTGCGCTAATATTGCAACATTAACAGCTATTTATATATTATTATTTTATTTTGATATCGTAATTCTCACGTATTTTCCGAAGGAAATCAGTGATTTATCTGTGAGCTCGATTAGAAATACTCCTGAAAAAACAGTGCTTGTCTAATTCATCTACGCACTTATCGATCTTAGTATAGCTATTCTCGCCAGTAGGACCATTCGCTCAATACTGCACATTACCAGGTATCCGATCGCTAGCTGACTCTTTCCGTTTATACATTTATTCACTTACCTTAAATCATTTCGAGAATATCAAGCATAATTTATAAACCACTACCAGAGAGTATTGAAGATTATATATATAATATATATATTTTATATATATATATTTGTTTGAAGAGCCAATGACAGCCTAGTAGAGAACTATTATTCGATATATATATCGTGTACTAATAAATATTTTGAGTGAAGTGTATAATGGTTTAAGATGGGATATATAAATATAGTATACTCATCCGTGTTACTATACTATAAGTATACGTTTATGAGTATGGTCCCCACCCTCAGAAGGTGAGAGAGGCCCACTCCCCATTATATTAAATAATTTATAAATATTACTGATAAGTAAAGCTGATAAGTGTAGTGTGAGAAAGTAATTCATGAGTTGAGTTCTATGAATAGACTTGATATATATAGAGATATCTTCAAGGAGTTAGGACTCTACTATAGCTACATACCGGGTGTCTGGTAAGCCACTGCTCTTATCGATAGCATTAGATCTATTTAAACATATCAGGAAATACAATTTTTATCTTATCGAATTTTTTCATAAATTATTTACTCATTTTGCAAATCAAAAGATTGTATAATCAATTATCTAAAGATGAAAATAATGGTAACCTCTCGTAAATATATCTTCAAAACTAAAGCATAGTTGAATTGAAGAAATAGATAAGTATAATTGACAAGGTCGGTAGAGTTCATGATAAATTATGTATGATATATAAAAAGTTTATTTACTTATATAGTCACGTAGCAATTCTAGTGACCATTATATACTAGATAGGGTATAATATTATATAATTGTTACTAATGAGACCGCCCATGAGATGGGGTGTGAGTGTGTGATAGATATAATTTCAATATAATACGACTGTGAAAAAAAGAGCGACGAGTGTACAGCGCAGACAAAGTATTTTCGAATATACTGGATGCTGAAAGCCAGACGATATGGAAAGATGTGGAAAGTGTGATGAATGCTGAACCTAAGGAGATAGGAGGTGAAAAACTCAGGTGTGACTGCCTACTCATGAGTGCTGCTGCCGAGCTTTCATAGGTTGCCGAGTTATTAAATATTAGTATAATAGTAATAATAAATGATATATACTATTATATATATACTATTATATATATTATATGTTTAATTGCGGGTCATTAGTAGTATTTCTCGTAAAATAATAATGTTCATAATCCAATTACTAAGGAAATACAATGTAAATAACTTTATAATAAAATACATTAATAAATCTTAATATATAAATATATTTAAAATATAATTATTTAATATGTTATTCATATACTTACTAATAATTACGTTATTTTAATACCTATATATAAAGTCACGTAATAATTCATAAATCAATAACTCACTAATCAAACCAGCCCATTTTCTTACCCAAACCTTTATTTTACCCCTTTTCTCCCATACCTACTTTAGTATTATTAGGTAGGTTACTTTTTTATTAGTTAGTATAATCTTTTATAATTAAAGAGGTTCATCTTTTTACTAAATTTAATTATATATAGTAACTGATATATTTACTATATATCCACAATCATGCTTCGTTAACATATTACACCTAATATCATAGAAACCACTCCATTACTTTTCTACTGTCATACTCCTTCTGACCATCAATAATCTATATATATATATATATATATTTAATTCTATTAATTAATTATTGTTGATTTTTTACTAATATAAATTATCATGTAATACTATGATTATAATTCTACTACAACCCTCTACTATAAAAGCTCCAGTATAATTTGCTATTATATATATTAAATATATATATATATACTAATATATATATTTTATATTATAATATATTTATATAATATTATATATATATATATAATTATAATAAAATATAATTATATTATATATATATACTATATATATATTACTAAAATTCAAAAACCATCCTATATCATAACCTATATCCTGTATTCACTCTCATTTAACAAATTGAACCATTCTCGTTGAGTCATACTTGATCTATTGAAATAATTAATGCAAGCAATGTTCGTTTCAACATCTCTGTAAGACAGATAAATTATTGTGTGCGAGGATAAACACATAGAGACGCCAATAAAAATAGTCAAGTTTCAGTTGCTTAATATAGTTAAGCTTCTCTCATAATACGATGCTCTCCTTCTCTCTTCTTACTTCTATCTATGCTCTGCATCTCTCCTCCTCTCTCTCTCTCTCTCTCTCTCTTCCTCTCTCTCTCGCTCTCAAAAGTAATTAAAAATAATAAAAAATATAAACTATGACAATATACCATTTTACAGTCTTGTATGTAGAAATATTATAAAATAAATGATAAAAAACGATAATAATTATATTCTCAATATTATTATAAAGAACTTCCCACACATATTTATCACAAATTTATTTTTAAACGAGAGTGCAGCAGAAGATGAAGAATGAAGGAGTGCAGAATCCGATAAACAGCGCCAGAGTGTAGAAGAGAATACTGACGACGATAGGACGAAAGAGCGTAAATACGATAGATATGACAGAGCAGATTGGATGCGAACGCCAAGTGACTCTAATTTATCATTATCTTCATACTATCAATGAATGACTTAACATTAGCTCTTTCTGATCTATATCTGAGACGACACTCTCAATTTTATCAACGTATTATTAAGGTGTTATACTAAAAGCCTCTCCGTGTATTGATTTCAAACTTGTAGCATAGTAGCATCCACGTGCTTTTGTGTAGAAGGATGAACGGCAACACACCAGAGCGTTGAGGCTAAAGATAGCAAGTTTAGTAACATGAGATGTGAGAGCTTGACTATTAGTCACTATTAATAAAGTAACAATGATAGAGTTCCCTAAAAAATTCATCTTGGAAGAGATAAATTAGTGAGGTGAGAAGGGGTCAGTGATACCTGATCTCCATATAGGTTACCAACAGACTCAACAGACGCACCTGAAGCACTTAATGTAACCACACACAGACTGCTGTGCACACTTAAGCACATCTATAGTCAGTATAAACTACCCAAAGACTCTAATCGATTCAGCACACAGCACTAACTCTCGATTATGTGTCTCTTGTGATCATACACTATACGCCGTATAGTTAATACCTTTGTGTAATGAACATATTATGGTACCTTTTTAGTTCAGCTCACAGCTCTAGTAATTTACTCCAAAAATACAGCATTTGGTCCTTTTTGTTCAGCTATCAACTTTTCTCACACTATACTACCATAAATCTGTCTCTAAAAGATCATACTATATAATAGTTGTTTTCTTACTTCATTCTCTAAAGAAGGCTCTCTAATCTGATGAACGCTCGCCAGATCGCGCACGCATCAACAGCACCACGCACATATTATATCACACTCATTTCACAACATAACCATAACACACCACACCTAGCAACTACTAAACACACATACACAACATCAGCACATTGATTCCCACCATTGCAATAAAACAACACAAAATCTAGAAAATATTTAGATTCTTATCCAGTGAAATCACTTTGATTATTTCAAATATTTTAGTTAATAATTGCTCATAAATTCGTAATTACCTGTAGAACGTGAACGTGGTTTCTAACAAATTGGATCGTGGTTCGGTATCATCTTGTCGAATAAATCTTTAGTTGAGCATAATCTACGTTCACCTGGAACATTATCGCTAGTGTCAGTTATATTTATAATATCTATAAAATTACTTTAAATAATTAATATACAACACCAAACCCATACCTGAGAATATTAATATATACACATAGTATTAAAATTCACATTGCAAATACAGCGAAAGTCATAGGATTCCATAGTTGTGTTAGACGTTAATACTTATATATATTCTCTAAAGATTCATACCCTTTATAAATAAAATGTTAAGACTGAGCCTCTCTATACAATACTAATCACATTATTTTCTCATGCATATTAGTCGATATTACACTAAGCTACTAGCTTTCTTTCTTACAATTAACTAATAGCAGTGAGAATAGTAAAGCTCATCTAATAGCTGATAGTTATAAGTTATATAAGCTTTTTCGTTAATATACTAAGGCATTATAATAGGGTGAAACACATGTTCTGAGTGTATAAAAATAATCGTAGAATTACACATCCGTGAGCCATATACGATATAAGTCATTCGAGTACTGCTCAACTCGTTAAGATGCGATGGTTAATTCACGTTTTTTATTTTAAGCATGCTTGTTAATTTATTTTCAAGGGTATATTCGAACTGTGTGATAATAACACTATAACATAGTGCTCGATATGAAGGTATCCAAGTCATACAGGTATTTCTAAATATATGATACTGATTACTCATAGGGTTTTAATATTTAGATAAATCGACGAGATATAACCTATCCAATGTCTATATTTATATATGAAACCACTATTGTTGATTCTTCTCAGTTATATGGATAAACTCTGAGGAAAGTTCTCAAATATTAAACCTCGTTGAGTCATTCGTTTAAATGTTTAGAATCTATAAGACTAGATATTCGCCCATACTAAGCTCTTCACTGAGCACTCTAAAAGCAAGTCGAATATACGAAGAAAAATACACGATGATGCAAACCCAAATAAGCATTCACGAAAAATAATGCTAATATATTATGTACCTGTATTGGCAGAGAATAGCTATATGCTCATATTTGTATAACTGGCTCTACTATGAGATTTACGTCTTAAATAACGTGCTATGGCTGTAATAATGTATTAATTGTTGATACTCTCAATTGTTGGATAGAGACTCTTAAGTCTCTGTAGATGATGATCACTACATAATTTTGTAGGTAATGTCGAGGAGATGTCTACGTGTCATTAGTCAAATGTTAGTAAGGGATGTTACTATTGTCTGACAGTAAATCGTAATGCGTAAAATCATAGCCTTTGATCAGGATAATGAGATATTTTCTTATTTCAAGCCTATAAGTAATCCGAAGAATATTTAGTAATAAAAACTATATGTAAATTAATATAATCTCTTCAACGAAAAACACATTCAGTATGTCAAAATAACAGGGTATAAAATTTATATACTGCTTTTAAGATACTCAGCAATCTCGTGTGATATATTCACAGAGACTTCATGACTCAAGCTATATACGCCCAACGAATGTCTACTGTTTTAGCGTCAATCAAGTATAATTAAGAAACTAAGATATATTTAGTTCGGGGTAAACAACCACACATATACCTTGATAAATTTTCTGTAGTGTAAAAATATTACCCGAAAACAAAAAAATTGAAATATAAAAATGACTTATTACACATATTGAATATAATCTAACATAAGCAACAAGTTTATCCAAGAACTTAATCATAATGTTGGGTTATGCCGATATCTTTTCATCGAATATTCCTACATCTTTTAGCATGAAATAAGACATACTAAAACTATAACTAAAATTTCTTTCCAAAACATATAAACTCTAGTCGTATGAGAAGTGCAATAAAAATTAACAAAAAAGCGCTCAAATATATATATACGTCAACCTTATTATCACATCATGTTTCATATATCGCTTAATAATTCTCTTAACAGTATATATCTCTCAAAATTTGAAAAAGTTTTTTAAATTAATCATTAGTATTTAAAAACGTAGTCTCATTATATTATTATAATAACAACAGGGAAAGCATTAGCAATAGGTAAATAATTAACTCAGGTAATATTGTGTGAGGTTATCTCTTTTCTAGAATCACACCATACTCTTATCAAGTAAAAATATTCTAAAATATTTTAACAATAATTAAGAGAAAGAGATTGATTTACAAAACACTGAAAATAAAGATGATGATAAAATATATAAATACTTATAATTAATATGAATTATTATTAAAATACAAAATTACTGGGATATAAATAAAATTACTAGGCAGTAAACTGTCTGATAACTACAACTCAGAATAGATGTGATAAAATATTAACAGTCACATGTAATATAAGATCATTATGAGATGTGTACATGTAATATAATTAATTTAAAAATACTTATAGCAAAATTAGAACTAAGAGTTTGTTATACTTAGCATAAAATAAGGATTCTAGGTGGCTAAAAATACCATACAATGAATATAATTTCAAACAAAAATAATAATCATAAATGTTCATATTTGATAGGAAATATTAGGGAACTTGATGGCAATGAGAGCTGGACTGAGATAATAATCATAAACTATAACTTATCATTACATTATATTATCAAAATTATACACCTAATATTATGATAAACTCAAATATCAAAGCTACAAATAAAATGCAGTACATATTCATATAAATTCTAATAAATAGATATTTGCACTGCTCGAATAATTCAAACCCTTTACACATTTGACACAATAATAATATATTCATCAATCAAATAAATCAATCTCAAATTTCCGAGTATACAATAAACTCAAATTATATAGAATAATAACTTTAGATAATAAATAATTAGATAATAATAATTAATCATATTCGCAACTATATCTCTATGGGCTACAACAGTCTATACTATTTATCATCGCAGAAATCGTAAAATTTACTTTAATAAAGTGGACATACAGCAACCCAGACGCGAATTCGTGACAGAGCAGAACTTATAGCATGTTAACACACCCCTCATGTTAGTTTTGAGCTCGACGTACTCATAAGATTGAGACAGTCTCTTACATAAATAATGAGTCTATTTCTCAGAAACGCGTTATCATTCTAATGTCAGACGGACTGGGACAGTGGTCTACAGTGGCTGGATACAGAAGATGCGACTCTAGGTATCTAAGTATGCGCTGCTGCCAAATCTATCCAGTTTTGACTTGAACTCTTGATTCTCGCGGAAAGGGCCGAGTTGGAATCTTTTTGAATGACAGGGAAGAGGCAGGGAGCGCATGGGAGCCTGTAGCCTTATATCCTGGTCGCTTGTGGATTGCCGAGCGGGAAACAGTTTTAGGGTGCCTTGAGCTGGAGGCTCGGAGACGCCCACTTTAATCCTTTGGGTGTCCCCTCTCGGGAATTATACGCCATTGAACTTCACATGAATGAAAACGCTGTCTTTTCGATATTGTTATTCTCACATACTCGTGTTCGCAATAATATAAGTTTAGGTGTGATTGCTCGTAGTATTACTCATTTGGACTATAATAATGAAAGCAGGTTTTATATCGAAATTATATAGATACGATTATGTTAATATAAGCTTAATTACTAATGAGAGTGTAGCATAATAACAATTTAGATGATATTTACTTAGTAATGATAATGATTGATGATTTTATTAATGAATTATTATCATAGTTATATAACTTGATCATACTGAATGATGTGTTATAGTAAATGTAGGCTATTAGGTTTAAAGATTTTTAGTATTGTGTAAAAGTATAATGTTATAAGTTTCTCCTTAAGATATTTTTTGTCTAAATCCGGAAATGTTTATTTATAGTTTAAAATGATGTTTTTAATACTCGTTAGAAAATAATGAGTTTTAACTTTGATGATTAATTGTTCATTCTGAAGTTCAAGAGTCCATAATAGGATCTTTGATATGGTAATTGATCGCTTAATTTGATGTACTTATAGAATAAATGGTAGCTATGTTCTATATCTATACGTAAGGTAAGATTTTTGTAAAATTATGAGAAGTATAATTAAGTTTTCGAATAGATCTACCAGTCGGCGCTCACAATACCAGAGAGACCTAATTAAATTCATTATCACATTAAGCTTTTTGTTGAATAAATGTTAGGTTTTACATAAAACATTTAGCATTTGTAAGTTTAATATGAAGATACCCCATCGAGTAGTCAATGATTTAATAAATTAATAACTCAATAGCCTCACAAGTATATAACAGTGCATGTTAAATCATGCACTGTGTAATTTACGCGTTGCTATCAGATTTTTTACCAGTTTCTATGTTTTAAATATATACTATATTATTATAATTATTAGTAATATTGCAACTTCATACTTTATATGTTAAATGGTTAAGAGCATTATAATATCATATATTCATTGTTTCATGTGTGTGAAAAATTTCTTGAAAATGATGAGGATATATATAAGTTACTAAACAAGAGATAAGCCTAAAATTAATTTTCCATAGTTATTTGACTATTTGACTTTATAGTTTTATGTATGAACTTAATAAATGCTTTAATATCACTACGTATAAATATCTAGATATGTTCAATGATAAATACATTAACATTAGAATATATATTAGTAGATACTATGAGCTTGGAGAAGAGGAAGGAGTCGTGTCTCAACTAGGCTTACGATTTTTTGATATGATTAAGTGCTAATTTATCGCGTACAATTCACCGCAATGCGGACTACAAAAAATTTGCGGGAATTGATTGTCTAGTCGTCTAATTTGATAGAGAGTAATGGGTTAGCCTTGAGATTAATTGTCAGATGTTAGCTGGTGAATGCTCGCTTCAAATGTACTGGCTCAGATATTTTACTGTCCTCGTAATCCACTATGATTTCACTGGCAATACTCCGTCATTCTAGCATTTGCTCTCGGCTACTAATTAAAAGGACTTACGGTCAAACTCGCATAAAGGATGCTTTGCTTTTATTGTTTATCCATTTGTAGAGATATTATCAAAAGATATATCACCATATCGTATCATTTCGAGAATTTAGTTAATTAAAGCAAGTTAAACCAAGCTTAAAATATCTAAAAGGAACTAGGAAATTAGTCCTTAAAGAAAAATTTCATAGACAGGTCTACAAAATTTTGTAGTCTGTTGAAAAAGTTAAAATATGTTCCAAAAGTATTCTTGTTTAGTTTTTAATTTGCTGCTATTTTCCAATGGTAAATGTAAATATATACTATATAATATACCTTTAATTTATGAACTGTATATTGATGGTTTCGTATTTTTACGTTGGTGATTATTGTTTTACATTTTACTCTACTGTAACTAATGCTGAAAGTTAAAGCATTTTTTAATTATCACTATATAGGTTTGTATTATTATACTAGCATGAACTCACATTTCTCTAGATCAAGCATAGTACATTATTATTATTTACTTTATGTTACTGACACTAGATTAAATCTTCACTTCGTCAATCTATATATATCATCTGTCTCGTTGTAATATTATTATATATCTCACTCGTAAGGAGCTATATCGTTAATTCCCCAATACTAACTGATATGCATTTATATTTAGTATAACTGTATAACAAATGGCTCAGATCGTTACGTTCTTTGGTATTTCTGCCAAATTAGTATAGTAATAATAATTAGACCTTATTCGTTTGTTGTACTGATGGGTGCATCTATAGTAATTATTCGACATCAGCTGACTGTCATTGGCGTTAGAGTAATTAAGTAATGTTATTGTTATACGAGTCTACATATAGTAAATACAACAGTATTAGTGATAACTTACTCTAACTACGGATTAGTGAAGACACGATTAATATAGTCTCATAATATAGACTATAGTACCCAATTCTATGTGTTTTGTGTAGGATCGAAGATGTGGTAGTCGTGTGTGGGCTTATTCATTACTTATGGGCGCTATGACTAAAACAAAAATTTTCAAAATGTTATGATAAAATCTGTAGTCGCAAATGATGAACTTTTAGTGACTGATTACTTAAACCATTACTTATTTGCAAGTGGCCTCTATTAAAAAAAATTTCGCCCTAACCCCGTTTCGAGCTCACAATGTAGTCTGTGCAAACGAAAGACTCCTTTGGATGTGGACTACGCGCATATATTGGAAAACCTGTCGATTTGTGTTGGTGACCCTTTGTAGCATACGTAATACCGCAAGCTAGTGTAATTCACGGTTTTTTAATATTATTTTCTAACTACTTCTTGAACAATATTATTTTCTTATCACTAAAATAAAACAACGTAATACAAACTTTGATTGCATCTTAGGTTGTTACCAGATACTACTTCTTAGATTACTTACAATATGTGAATCTATGTAAACAATAAACCTCACATCCCAAAAATTGAAAAACCAAATTTAAATATATATTTGAACGCATTCATATAGAATTATTTATGAATATAAAAATGAATGGGAATCAAAATAGTTTAGAAAACGAATTTCTGCGTCGGTTTTTTTCTTTCTTTCTTGAATTCTTAAGAAAAAAATGAAAAAAAAAACCCGAAGCTGTTCAAGACTGAATATTTTGCAGCACATTTTCTATTCACGTTCATTCAAGCAATCTTACAATGCAAATAATCAAAGGTTCTAATTTACATTTTTACTTAATATAATTAATCCAAGGGTAACAACATACCCTTTATGTTAATAAGACCCCTAGCGAACGCACTCCAGACTTCATGTCCCTTTACATACCACCAACCACCTTCCTGCCATTCCACACTTTTCCTTACTACACTCCTGCATCTTCCGTTCCCCACCTTTTACATCCAAACATATATATACACTATATAATATATATTATATAATATATATATAATATAATAGACGTATATATTATATATAATACTATATATATAATAATTCTAATTTACATTTTTAATTAATATAATTAATCCATTTGTTCATAAAATTTGAATATAAATTAGTTTTAAATATTTATACTCAGTTACCAGCCTCGGAATATTATATCTATATAACTATACTATATATATAATGCCTAAATCATCCTATATATACTATACCTGTTCCAGTTGTCACCATTAAACATAACTTCACACCGAGGACTGTCTTCACTCACAACGCAGAAAACTTACTCTTAATCTACATTCTAACTTTGAAACATCCTCCCTTTATACACACGACCTGCCAAAATCACCTCTACCACAATCCTCTCAAACTCTCTCAAATTTGCCACACATTTTTTTAAATCTTCCACAGCACTATAATAGGATATACGGCGCATATCCCCTCCACCTCTCTACTCTCTCACTTATTCTAACACCTTCCTGCCACCCCCCTCTAACTCTGCTTTCATTACAATCAAAAGGACATGACACTTCCTGCCTCAACTCTAGCTACACATTAATATTAAACCAATACTTTCAACTCCAATTTATTCTCACACACGCTTCACTAACGTATACCTACTTCAAGATTCCCCATGTCACGATGACCTACCCACCACAAACACACTCAATAGAGCCTCACCTATATAATCCCTATCATGTGGTATGCAAATCCATAAAACCTAAATACAATTCCTATCCTCTTGCATCAATTCTCACATCACTTGATTTCAATGTCAAAGATTTCTATCTACACACCCCCCTACCATCTTCGCTAAACGCACCTGTTCTTCCACCCAAATTCTCCCTCCATTACCGATCAAAACCAAAAATACCAACATCATATTCTTCCCTCAACACTCAACTAATTCCCCTATAACTTCCTAGTTACCCCTAATCCCCTTATCCTTATACTTAAGGTAGCTGTATTAGACGTGACTACGTCCTCCAATTCCCTCGAACTATAGCGCGCTGCCAGATGAAACGTTTTGTTCCACGGGAAACTTCTAAACCCACTAACACGCTAGTCTCGGCCTCGGCGTTTTTAATCACTGTCCGACCAGTGAATTCGATCTATCACCTGCAGACTTACCATTCTTCAGACTTTCTCACTCTATCACCGATACCTCATGCCCCAAAGATATCTAGTTGCCTTCTTGGCACCGGATCAGAGATGCTACACGAGCATTCCACTATGCACCTCAACTTACTGCCATTGTTTATGCAGGATTTTCGCTAGTTTCCTCCACACTCTCATCACACATTTCATCAGTTACGAAAAGCATCATCGCTATACATTATTCCAAGCAGATTCCCCCTTATCTCATTCGTTGAACCTTTCGCTTCATGCTTCGCATAAATTGCTTTCCTATATCCCTTGTAAACGTACCCATTCATACTCCTCCAAACTGTTCACTTTACCTCTTTTTATCTTCCTACTACATACGCATCTTTTAGTATTCCTTTTTCCTCCTTATATAATCACCATCAAACCACCTTTCTTTTGAGACCTCATCAATGGCTTGTTTTCAGTACTTTAAAACTAAGTTCCTTTCCTCTTCATTACACACTCATTGTTAACATTCTCTACCTGCTCTTTAGCACAATCTACATACTTCTTGATTGCCCACCTATTACTCAAACAACTGCTACCTTCATTTGCTTCCAGATTTGTCCAGTTTCATCTTGGTCACACTCAACTGATTTATTTTGCAAGCGCTTTTAAATACTTACCTTTTTTCATCATCCCTAATTATCAACAATATCCTGTCCCTTCTCTCCATAAAAGCATCCCACAACTTAATTTACCAATAGACAACATACTAACCTGGATAATCGACATTCGATCTAAATTCCCTCACTGAACTTATAACGATATCACGCACATACATTCAAACCCACTCCATCTTCCACCAACATAAAAAATCAATCATATTATTCACTTCGATACCATCTCTAACCTACACCCAACTCTAAGATATACCTATTCATGAATCTATCTTTTGTCTCTTACGAAGTCTATACTTACACACATACCACTCTACCTCACAGAAATCAATCACACCTCTCCAACCATTCTCGTTTATCCTGCCCGAACGAAACTAAAAAGCCACCTTTATACCAGATCCCTTATTTGTCACCTATTCAAACCCATTTAGGTTACCACAATACAATCAGTCTGGCAGTTCTGCACCCATCCAAAACATCCATTGCGATTAACCCAGGAAAATGCGCACTCGTTCTTCAAATTACCATCAGAGGACCTATAATAATTAACAATCACAGTATATTTCTTTATCTTACAAAGAATTCAAACTTAAATTATAACCATTAGAACATTCTAGTACTCAATGCAAAACAACACACTCTACCCATAGCCCCTGATACCACACCGAGGTCGGGCTCTTTCAGAATTGCAATTCTTTCTCCACTCCCCCCTCATTCCTTTCCACACCAGCCAAATACATTTCATCATTTCACACCACACCCACTCATTTTCATTGTTTCCCTTTTATCTTTCTTTGAGCAAATAAAATTTACAAATAACAACTGTTATATATATATAATATATATATCTATTTTATATATATATAATATATATTATATATATATTATATATATATATATAATATATATTATATATATATATATTATATATATATATTATATAAATAATCAAAAATATAATTTAATGTTAAAATATAAATTTTAAATCACAAAAAAAACTAAAGTAGTCTTAAAAATCAAAAGATATTAACAAACAACTCTCAAGATGTAATTAAACTAGAGATAAAAAAAAAAATTCCGATAAAAAATAGACTGCCCTTTCAGTCATAGTTGACACCTATTTTTAGAAACGCACAAATTTTAATTAGAGAAATCCAAAGGAATCTCGGTTAGCAAACACACGCCACTAACCATCATACAAAAACCCTCAAAACTAATTCTCCCTTACAACCCCGTAAACCCACGCGTAAAGAGTGAAACGTGAGGCCACCACCCATCAAGCACCTCATGTTAACGTGGAACATCTCACTTGAACCTATAAGTATTATATACAACATCTAATTTTACAAGTCCACACGCCTTTCCTGTAACTACCGCAATTTCAACAATGAATTACTTACATCCTTTAATCAAATCCTATAATTATTAACTAAATTAAAAATTAATTCCAAAAAATAAATGGACCACAAAATCTCATTAAAAATTTTAGGACCTTATCACACTATTATAGCTGCTATTAATTGTAATGAGAGCGACAGTGTCTCAAAAATCTTTCACATACTCTTGCAGTGATTACAATTTCATTCAACTCCATTCCAGAAACATACCACCAAATTACTACAATTACTAAAAAATCAAAACTATTACCGTTGACAAGGATTGGCTAAATGGATCTGTCATGAATTTTGCACTGTCATTTCCAAGCTTCGTGAGGAGTTTGTGCAGGGATTGATTCAAACACTTGTGTTGCTGGGATTGGATTAGACCAGTAACGATACCACGTCAAATCTTGTTCCTTAAGCCTTTGTCTTAACATTTCATAGCTTCATCTAAAAACCAACATCTGAAAAGTGCATATATATGCTAGGACGATTGTGATTTATGTCGATGGACATGAGAAGAATATAACTTTGATGCGTGTAAGAGGGAAATAGGTATTGTTGGGGGATGCAGGTAAAATAAGTTAAGTGTGAAAAGTTGAATTCTAAATCCGCAGGTATTATAGATGGAATTACTAGTGAAATTACCGAGATCGCGAATGCTGAGGCGAGATTGTGATCGTGACTGGATATGGAGTTGTTACAAGCCTTTTATGGAGGGTTTTATAGTTGTCAAAAGGATTTGGAGGAGAGCACTGTAATAAGGGTAAGGGGGATAAAAAGGAACTATAGGGGAATTAGCTTTACTGTTAGTGTTGTAGGGAAGATATAAGCTGGTACTTATATTTAAAGAAGGGAGTTAAAGGCGTCGAGTGACTGAGGGCTTGCTTAGAAGAAGAAAAAAATGTGACATTTCCTTTAAGATTTGTGTAGATCAAATGTTCACATTGAAACAAATGATTGACCAAAAAAATACGGAGAACGTAAACTCAAGTATCAATAGAGTTTATGAAGTTTTGCAACAGTGTACAACAGATTAATAGGGAAGCTCCTGTGGCAGGTGTTGTTGATAGGTTTCTGAATGGAACCAAAAGTATGTGTATGACGATTAGTGAGGCGTGAAATAAGAATGAAGCAGATATGAAAGTGAATGGTTTAATCTTGATAGTGGAGTGGGACAGATGTTATGTCTCCTTGAGTTATTTAATTGTAATCCAGGAATTGGGCGGTGATGAAAGATTGATGAGGTATCGGGAAAAGGTGTTGAGATTGGTGGAGAGATGCGAAGAGATACGCGAGGGTTGCCTCTTGCTATGTTATATAATAAGCAGGGCACCCTCCACTCAGATGATTTGTTTTGTGATGCGTGAATGAGGCAAGAGTGTCTATTGTTTAGCAGGGGTGTGTAAAAGGGATGGGGTTTGAAAGTAAATGTTAAGATACATAACCGGTGATGGATAGTTTGAGGTGAGGATGAGTCCGAAATGTGAAGTCATGTTAGATGGTGAGCAATTTGGGAGGGCAAGTACCAGAATTAAGTAAGTAATTTTAGGAATAGTGTATGTTGATGAAAATGGAATGAGGACTGATGGAGTAATGTATAGTAGGGAAAGTTGATGAGATGGTAGGAAGGTAGCTGATGGCAAGTAAATCCTTGGTGGATGTAAGGGGATAAGTCTTGAGTGCCGCAAAGGTTTTGCATTAGGATATTGTCATATATACTGTTAATGATATGCAGCAAAACATATTGGTTATGAATAGTCTCATAAAATCTAAGGTACAC
This sequence comes from Trachelipus rathkii, assembly GCA_015478945.1. Taxonomy (NCBI): domain Eukaryota; kingdom Metazoa; phylum Arthropoda; class Malacostraca; order Isopoda; family Trachelipodidae; genus Trachelipus; species Trachelipus rathkii. Next base: position 2,198 of record JABUQX010052618.1, on the reverse strand, counting down.
CTGTTCAAGATGGGATAAAGTCTTAGGTGCGCACCACGTGTTAGATATGAGAAGAATTGATAAATGGAAATGGAACGATTAGAAGTTGCACATGTGGGGTGAAGAAGGCATACATGAGAGGCATTAAAACGAGAATGCAACGGAGATGGTTTGGTTCACTACTGGTAAGGATGGATGATAGTTGCTTGGTTTAAGCGGCATGTATAGTCGTCGTGAGTGTGCTGGGCAAGCGACTGACTGTGAGAAACAAATAAAAAGTGGATGACGTCAGTAAAGGGATGTCCAGGAGGATGAGAGTGTAGGCCGAAGGCGAGAAAGAAAGGCCAATGCCATAAGTGGACGTGAATGCAAGCAGTTTTGTGACCCAGCATGAACCCAAATTAATGATACCACAGTGGAGGGTCAACACCGGTCTTGTTGACGAACTTTGTTGTTCAATTTGGTGATTTTTTTTGTTGATTGTTGAACTGTTGACAACTTTGACGGTAGAGGAGAGCTTTCATTTAACTTACGTCATTGCTTTCTACTATGTTAGGCACTCTTCCCCACACCTTGGAGACAAGGGAGATAATAGAAGAAATAAATAATAATATAATATAATAATGATACAAATAATAAATAATAATAATAATAATGATAATATAATAATAAAAATTCTTTCTTTCTTATCTTCCTTCTCTTCCCACTGATGTGAGGTAGGGACGCGTGTAACATGCATGGAAAATAGAATAAAGCACAAGAGCATGACGATAAGTCCAAGAGAACCCCTACCTACATTTAAGTGAAACCTCATTGCAGTTTAAAAAAAAAAAACCTAGGGATCCACAAGACTGCTAACGTGTGGTAATTCTCGTTAATGTGGGTTCATTCCCTGTGCAGGCCCACAACCCTACCTCTTCACAAACACCCAAACATTCACCTCCTATTGTATGCACTTTTTCTCGGCCTCTGTCACCACTAACATTCTTTTTCTCCACGACAATCCCTTTACTCACTCAATCTTACTTTTCCTTTAGTATGCCAGTCAGTCGATTCCACTGCACAAGTCACTCCTATCATTACTTAACCAAAGCTGACTATCATCAATTGCCCTTCGATCTTATGCACTCTTTGTTCATGATCTCATTTCTTTCTCCCACACACTCCCTAATGTGTTCATCTCCACTTTTTATCAATTCTTCTTGACCAAACACGCCCCTCAAGATTCGTCGCATCTGAAGACATCTGTACTTAAATCTATTCTCTTATCAAACCATAGATTCACTACTATACCATTAACACAGGTAACAACCATACCCTTATTTGCAGCAAAACTACACGCGCAATAAGATTAGCTCCATTTCGTATCCACCGAAGCATTTATGCATCAGCCACCTTCCTACTCATTCACAACTTCTCTACTACAACTCATACATCACTCCGTTCCCTTTTCAACCAACAAATATCCTAAATATTTAAACTCAGATACTATGTTTCCAATTGCTTCACCCATGTTCCAGCACTCGATTTTCCACCACTGGCATAGGACTCTCCTCACCAACAGTTACTCCTACGATTTACTTATCAAACTATCGCCTTTCTGCATACCGCCAAAACACATTCTAACAAATCTCTCAAACGTTTTTTTCACAATTTCGTCCTGTACACAAAACCAAAATCCATTAAGATTGGACAAGATACTAAGCAGGGCACCCTACGCAGCCAGGCGAACACCTTCCGCTAAAAAATAACTATAAACACTAACTATATATATTACTACTCACTATATATATATAACTATAAGTATCATATACTATACTATACAATATATATATATATACCCACATGGATATATATATGTATCTACACATATATAATATACCTTTATGGATACTTGTTCTCAAATGTTCTCCTTCGAATTCATATATACAAAAACATCTACCAGGGATTCCTGCATAACACATGTCTCGTCCATAATCAAGACGTCTTATATCTTCTCCCCAAATTTGTTCTCCATACAGAATGGCATTGGACATTCATCTATCTCCAAGAGCAGAATGACTTCTTTCGAAATCTGACCCACTCCAACTCTCTTGTTAGGACGACAATGTAAGAACTTCGAGTCTTCTCCTCCCACATTGAAATCTAAGGTTTGAAGTATGGGAAATAGGCAAAAAGTGGCTGTCTTTACCAGTACCAGAAACTCTTCTCTTGTAACA
>JABUQX010052617.1:30000-33007 GCA_015478945.1 Trachelipus rathkii | reverse complement strand
TATTATAATATATATATATATATAACTTATTATAGTATCATATATATATATATATATATATATTATATATATATATATATATATATATATGATTCTTTCAGATATGTTAAAATACTCGAAAGTGCACTTGCCACGTTTGTTAGTGATTACATATGACAGTGAGAAATATTTTCCCTCATTATATGAGAATAAATTTCGTATATATATATATATATATATATATTAATATATATATATATATATTATATATATATATACTAAATATATAATATAATATATAGATATATATATATATGTATATATATAGGGGGGAAGATGAAAAAGCTACGATTTTAATTTTTGTTACCATTTCCCTGTAGCAACTGATTGTTAATTCATAGATGTTGAGAACATTTAAATGTTATTCTCAAATTCGAATATATTTATTTTGTAAGTAAGTAAGACATGCTGAAAGCTTGGCCTTTGTTAAGAGAAATAAAACGCATTGACGAAAACTGATTCTCCGATTACAGTCCAGATTGGAAAATTCTTTTTGTTTACGAAGTCTTAGCTAGTATTCATTTATTTTATTTATTTTAATTTTTTCTTTGTGAGAATATATATATATATATATATATTATGTTTATATATATAAAATATATATATATATATATATATATATATATATATGTCTGAAAGTTTACCTCATAAAACATGTACATCCTTTATATATGTATTATATATGTTAATATTATATATTCAAAAGAAAGATGTTGGAATTATATAAGGAGGAAAAAAAGGAAAACTTAAAACATGCATACGTAGGAGGAAAAAAAGATGGGATAAATGAAAAACTTTAGGAAGTTAGGTATGTAATGCGGTACTTACTAAGGGTTTAATAGGAAGCTGTCTGGCTGGAAGGAGGCGCAAAAGGTTAAAGAATGAGAATAATTGAAATCTGCTTAGAATAAAGAATAGAGATGGTACTTCGCTAAAAATGATGAAGTGGATGCGAGGAGTAGTTGTGGAGGTAAAACACCTATCGAAAATCTGCCATAACATTGCCGAAGTAATTGAAGAGGTGATAGTGAGTGAGAAACAATGTGTGAGGTTTGATGGTTGCGAAGAAGGCATCAGTTATTTATGAGTACGAGAGATCATTAGCAAGGAGGACGGTTAGATGTGTAAAGATTGAGAAAGTGTAAAGAATGGCGAACTGGTAATATACAGTAGATGAAATTAATGGTGAAATAATCAAGAACGGAGGCGAGATGGTGATTGAGTGGATTTGAAATTTGTGTAACAAAGCGTTTATTAAGGGTAATTCCGAGGGATTGGAGGAAAGCAGTAATCTGTCCGATACATAAGGTTAAGAGGGATAATGCGCCAAACTGTAGGAATTATAGGGGAATTAGTATTATTGGAAAGATATTTGCTGGTATTTTCGTCGAAAGAGTGCGTAGAGTGATTGAGGGATCTGATTGGTGTACAGTGGCAAGGGTGCGTTTAAAAGACGGTAGAGGATTCTATGTGATTCAAATCTTTACATTGAAACAAATGGTTAACAAAATGAGAGAGGAGAAGAATAAATGGTATCTAGATTTTATGGATTTGCAACAGGCGTATGATAGGATTAATAGAGAAGCTCTGTGGAAGGTTCTAGTGATATATGCTGTTGGTGATAGGCTTCTGAATAGAATCAAAAATATATACGACGATAGTGATGCGTGTAAGAATAAATGGAACTGAAATTGATTGGTATAATATTAATAGCGGAGTGAGGCGAGGGATCTGTGTTATGCCCCTTGGCATATTCAATTGTATTTGGATGGGGTTATGAAAGAATAAGAGGTTGAGCGTGTCAAGGATGGTGACTATAGAATGATGGAGAATGGAAGAGAGGGGAGGGTGCTCTACCTATTATATGCGGATAATTTGGTTTTGTGCAGCGAATCTGAAGAGAGTTTGGATGAGGATTGGTAGAGGGATTTTTCAAGAGTGTTGCAAAGGGCAGCGGTTTTGAAAGTAACACGTAGATAAGCGTTAAGGTTTTTGGTTCGTGAGGGAGAGACTAGCCTCGTGTGAAGTTATATTGGATGGTGAGAAACTGGAACAATTTAAATATTTAGGATATATGTTGCAGGAGATGGGAACGGATGATGCAGAGTGTAGTAGGAAAGTTGGTGATATGCGTAGGAACTTGGCTAGAGCAACTAAATTCTTAGTGGATGCAGAGGGACTAAGTCTTGAGTGCGCTTGGATTTTACATAAAGGTATGTTGTTACCCGTATTAATGTATAGTAGGGAAACTATGGTTTGGAATAAGAAACATAGACCTAAAAGTACAATGTGTTCAGATGGACAATCTTAGGAGCGTGTTAGGTGTGAGAAGAATTGATAAAATGAGGAATGAACGCATTAGGGAGTCATGTGTGTGAAGAAAGGAGTAATGAGAGAGTAAATGAAAGTATCACTGAGAGGTTTGCCATGTAGAAAGGATGTGATGATAGTCGGTTTGTCAAGCAGATGTTTAGTGGTGAGTGTGATGGGAATCGCACTCCGGCTGGGAAGCCGAAGAAAATGTGAATTGAGTCCAGTAAAGGAAATGCCCGAGGAAGAGGAATGTGCAGTGTCTGGCTAGCGAGACGAGAAGAAAGGGTGCATAATAGGAGTGAATGGGCTCCGTTCGTGTTTTTCGTGTTGGGCGTATGGTGGTGGACCTCTGGACCAGTGGACTACGAACCCTATATTGACGGGATGCCATAGTGATGGTTCATCGCGTTCCCGTGAAGCTGTAGGGTGTATGGGTTTTTCTGGCTGCGGCGAGTTCTAACACTAAAGGGTATAAAGGGGCACTAAGGTAGGCTTTCTTTTCGACTTGCGTCATGATTCTTCTTCTACTTTTATGTTTCCAGTACATGTGACGCACCTTACTCCCACGTTCGTGGGAGGAAAAAGGAAACTGGTGTACCTATGATGACTGATGATGATTTGCATGATGATGATGGATGATATGATGATGATGATG
>JABUQX010052617.1:17500-20000 GCA_015478945.1 Trachelipus rathkii | reverse complement strand
AATATATATATATATATATATATATATATATAACAGTATATATATATTTAGTATTTTTTTTCTTTTTTTGTATGCAATTCCTTAAGAGTGTGTGAGTGCGCGAGCGAGTGTTTTTGAACTTTCTGGATTATTCATATTTTTGATATTTACTGTAAATAGGGTTTTAGCGTTTTAAAATTCCAGGTTTTAAATTTAGGTTTTAGCGTACGAATAACTTTATCCTCATTTCTCCTTTGGGTTTTGTCTGTTTGTTTCTGTCTGTTGTTCTTTTTTGTTGTTGTGACTGTGTGTGCGTGTATGATGGCGGATTTGCACAGGCGCGGGCTTTCATTTGACTTCACACATTCCGTGGCTGCACTCTAACTTTGTATCCGTGGAATACCATCTCTCTAACTCTAACCCTAATCTTTTGCTCTTTTCTGAGACCCAGATGGCTAAGAATTCATCCTCTAACTCGTTTAATATATCCAACTATAACTTATTTCATAATTTCCGTCTGAAGGGTGGAGTATGTGCCTATGTAAATATAAACACTCCTGTAACACGTCTCGAGAATCTTGAATCTCCTAACTTCGATGTTCTGTGGCTTAAAATCTTTCTTCCTTCTACTACAATAATCTTGTGCTCTGCTACTGTTCTCCTAACAGAACAGATTTTCATCCTTTTTTGAATTACCGTTACTTACTTCTCACGAGACTGTTATATCTTCTCATCCAAATACTGAGGTCCTCTTTTTAGGGGATTTCAATGTACACAAAACTGAATGGTTGGGGTCCTCACAATTGATTTTATGGTGGAGGGAGGGAGCCTTAATCATTCAGTATTCTCACGATCTGGAGTCATAATTAAAAGAACCAAAACACCACATTCCGGATCGTCCCAACCAATCTTGAACACATCTGACCTATGTTTCACCACTATTCCTTCTCTCTATAAATACACCACCTTCGCTCTATCGGTAAATCATGACACAACCCTTATGTCTCTTAATTTAAATAAATTTCTCTCCAAACAGCTCCATCTGCCCTATGCGTTTTTTTCTGGCACTTTATTTAATCGGGCTGACTGGGGGGCATTGCGTTGCTTCTACGCTAAATATAATTGGAGTGACGCTTTGACTCAGAAGACGCTTCGGCGTCTGCCGATAAAATGGGAGCTGTAATCGTTGATGGGATGGCAGGTTCATTCCTTCTTCGACTAAATCTTTTTCTCCTCAAAATCCATGGTTCGTTCGTGCTTGTTCTCTGGCCATTCAGCTGAGAGACAATGGTTATCGGGTGTGGAAAAATTCTCATTCTCCTTATCACTCTCGCTAATTTTCATTCAGCTTAGAAATCGTTGCCGGGATACTCTCTTCGACGAGCAAAGCGGACTTACATTTAAACGAAATGCGCTGACACTCCTGGGTTCTTCCTACTGACAAATCGTTCTGGCCTCTTGTTGCCAAAAAACATCTCTAACAACTTCTGTAATCATCCTTTCCTCCTCTTATTCGCTCTTCTGATGGTTCTGTTGCTAATTACTCCAACTCTTAAAGCCTCATATTCTAAAAACACAATTGTTTCCCCTGTACAACAATTTCTTCGGCTGCTCCATTCTTGCAAGAATCAAATTACACTATATTAGATCCCCTCTCACGTATAGTGGTAACTGGCAATGAAATCGCCGACAGAGAGGCCTGAATGGCTGCCTCCTCTTTCCGCAGCTATTCTAGGTACCTTCCGGATGCCATTCGTGCTGACTCCACCCTTCGTTCAACTATATTCTCTATGCCTCAATACTAGCACTTTCCCCCAGTGTTGAAAGCGCACATATACCCAACCTATTCCGAAAAAAGGTAAGCCGCTCTGATCCTTCTAACTATCGGCCTATAGCTCTAACTTGTATTCTATCTAAGATCTTTGAAACCCTTCTCAGCTCTCATTTCTTAGACCATCTGGAATCTCATTCCCTTCTTTCCGATCGCCAGTACGGCTTTCGGCGTTCGAGGTCTACTGGCGATATTACTTCATGTTTAACAGATTTATATCGGCTGTTGTTGATCTGGGCGACTTCTTTTTCTATCAATAGTGGTGTTCCTCAGGGTTCTGTCTTATCTCTTACTTTATTCCTGCTTTTCATTAATGATCTTCTCACCTGCACATCTAACTCTATCACTCAAATTACCGGTGGCTCGAAGCTTCATTCTTCAATGTAATTTCAATTTCTTGCTCCCTCTTTACTTCTAGTATTGCACTTCTCGTCTTTAACCTTTCCGATTCTATTTCTCGCTGATCTGGACAGAATTCCGGTTGGGGTCGTCTCAACCTTGTGAAATCTAATCTTTAAAAACCCAACTCTACAAATCTTCCTCTCTAAGACACCTTCTAACTTCCTATCTCTTTCGACGGTTTCTCGTCTCTCCTGTTGACAACATATAACATCCTTGGCCTTAACATAAAACAAAAAAATGTCTTGGAAACCTCACATCACAAAAGTTGCTAGGTAGCTTCAAGAAAGC
>JABUQX010052616.1:0-26885 GCA_015478945.1 Trachelipus rathkii | reverse complement strand
TGCGCCATGCCATGGAATAAAGACTTTAATAAAGTAAAAGGCAGACTGTCATGTTAATCATCTTATAGACATACACACTCTATATGAATCAGGACGATGTTACAGAGAAATGATCTTACTATTTGTAGAGTATGGAATGCTCGAGGTGGAAGTCACAGAAACGAAGAACATTCAAGATCCTGATCAGTATCGATAAAGACGGGCATGTTAAAGAAATATGTACAGCTAAAAGCGTACGACCGCTGTTGATAACAATAGACTTGTAATAGACAAATCATTGTTCGGAGGTCGTACCGAACCTTTCGTGCATTATTACCCTACACAGGCTTTCTCAGAAGTAAAAGCAAAATGATAATGTATTTGGATTACACGTCTCTCATATTCTGTATGTACAGACGAATACAGTATCCCTGTGAGTCCACCTGAAAAACTAATCGGCGAACAAAGTACCAATATTGAGGCTTTTTAAGAATTTGGATCGATAGCAAATATTTTTTCGCTGTTGGATATATCAGATCTTCCACTCTCAGGACTATACTTCTTTCCTCCTGAACGACTAAAGAAACAATGTTTTCCATTTATTCGCGAAATGCGCTCGAGAAGTTGTAGAAATGGCACTCACAATGAGACCAGATTGAATCGTTGCTAATTGCCGGTTATAACACTACTCCTGAAATCGAACGCTGGCCATTGGAATGTCGTTTATAAAATAACTTAAATATTTGAAGTATGGACATTTCATCAAGAACAAGCCCAGTCTCATGTTTGAAAGGTATGTCAACCATTCTTAAAAATAAGACAGAGGCTCAGGGTTACCCCATCATCATATTCATGAAGCGATCCTGACTTTGAGCAAAACTTAAAGAGGTTCGTCGCTTATTTCAAAGAAAAGAAGTTGTGGTAGAATCGACATAAACAACCAAGAAGAAACCCAGGTATCGCGCGATTCACTGCGAAACTGTGTTTAAATCAGTCTCTGGGGAAAAATTTGCACAAAACACCACACGTGAAGACTAGCAGTATGTGTTAGTACAAAGAGTATGGGAAATTAATCAACCAAAGCGACATTGAAGTCCCTTCCGTTCCGTTGTGCAAATAGGTAATAAATATGTTGTTACAGTTGTAAAAAATGCATTAGCCGAAGAGCGAACGTCAACAACTACAAACATCCCCTATAGCTGTTTAGACTGCCAACGCTTGTATAAATTATACGAGCTGACTTCAATAAGTCACAAGACAAGAGCAATTACTGGACAGTTTTTATTCTTTTGTATCTGTGTGAAAAGAGAAGTTCCGATACAAGTAATTTTTAGAATTACAGATGAAATAGCCCGATTTATGGAGAAGCGCTTATGGTGAACTCCTTTGTATGCACAGCCTAATCTTATTGCCCTTCAGATAAGAACTAAGGAGTGTATAAATATATTTCTAAAAGTCAAGATTACCATTCTATTGCATAATGTATTTTCTTTATGACATATATTTGATGTTAGTACTGTACGTGCGTTCTAAATAATACATGCACGATGAATCATTGTCCAATGAGGACATCAGATACAATGAGTACAAGTAAAACAATAATGAGACAATTGGGATGATGACCGATGATGATAATATGTAATGAAATTAGAACTTCCACTACAAATTGAAGCCAGACAATGAGTAACAGAATCTTTAGACTTTGACTTACTGAGACTAACATAGAGCGGCTTGATGCTACAACCATAGTCCTGACTACAACTTTTCAGCGGAGGAAACATGAGAGTTAGATTATACAGGTTCGTCTAGAATGTTGCAACATACTTTCCCGAAATAAATTCGGCGCTATCTTTGTACGATAACTCTTCCGTACAGTATCCTATGGATTTAAAGGCATTTTAATATCTATTTAATATATATAAATATATATATATATACGTATTATTATTATTTATATAGTATATATATATATTATTATATACTATATATATATATTATTATATATATATGAATATATGCTTAATCATAAAAATCATTTTGTAAAATGATAAAATTATATAATATACTTATATATATATAAGTATTATATATATATTATAAGATATCTAATATTTAAATGATGCTGCAATACTACTATATATATTATATATATATATATAATAATATATATATATATCTATATTATATATATATAATATATATATATACTTATATATTATATATTATATAGTATTATATATATACATATTGCCTAAATTTTAATTTTATAAATAATAAAATATAACTCAATAATTATTTATATTTTTCCTTTATTACTATTTTATTTATTTATTGTTGTATTAATAGGTCAGGAACGGTGAAAAAGATGTATCAGGTGAAGTAGGGGAAGGAGATATATGATGTTTTTACTTGGTTACGTGTGTCTGTAATACATTGTTTAGTTAATTAACGGAACACCTGAGATAAGCATCGTTAGCCAGACTTAGGGAGACGTGATTTATTCATCTAACGATTATCGCCACTTTATTTATTTGAAAAAGGCATGCCTTTTTATACATCGATTTAAAAAACAATTAATGCTTTTAAAAATTAAATGTTTTAAAAAAAAAAAAAAAAAAAAAAACAAAAAAAAAAAAAAACAAAAATTAAATGTTTTAGAAAAAGTGAGAACTCATTATAAATTAATTTTTAATACCTAAAAACTTAAACTTCTATAAGGGAGTTTTAAAAAGGCAGTTAAAGCCCCAAGTTTAAAAAGCGCAGTAAAGCAGTAAAGCAAAGCTTATTATTCACACTGTTTGCTATGCAAAATGCGATATTGTTTTACTGTTTTAAGGTATGTGAGATATATGTTTCAATAATATTTTCATTAATAAAAATACATTAAAATGATGTATAAAGCCAGAAAAGTAAAGGTGTTGTACATACTCTATTAAACTTTGCAGAGAGGTTGTATGATTTTTCCAAACTCTACTGTGGGCGTTTTTGTTGGACTACTTGCCGCGACTCTCAACTTTCACGCTATGGCGAGCGATTCTGGACATACGACGACTCTGCAGGAACAACAACAACTTACAGCGACGACTAGCGGGCTTGCCCAACAAACGATTTGGCGAAATTGCGGAAGTTCTCTGCTTGCCCCCGGACCAAACTTGCATCGATGCGAGCCAAACGATTGCCCGAACTGTAACAGGATTGACTATACACTGGCTGCAGACGATGTTGACGATGTTGAATTTGCGATTCATCCTGTCGGAACGCACATGAAAATTATGACGCCATGATTAACAAGACGATTTAAAACAAATGTGCGAACTAGAAAACAATATAACAACAGCTTAAAAAAAAAAAAAAAAAATGGTTCCATGAAAGAACATGAATAACATGAAGGAAGATGATAAATGCTCAGTATTTATAGGCACTAATTATCTGAAAAAAAGAGGGGCTCCATCCCATTGAGGACTCCCTGGGGTGAATCCCATACATAAAAAAATCAACCCAGGAAGGTTCGTGAGAAACGGGGGTGACAAAAGAGCAATATATATCCTAACATGCTCCAGTGAAAACTATATATGACTATACCACATACGCTTGGCAGCGTACGATGATTCGACGAACTCACCTCGCCAGTGGATGCCAGTAGCTATCACCTCATACTACTTACCGTGATGTTATTGTTGTTACGCTGTCGTTAATGTATAGAAGCTTGAGCCAATATGGTCTAGGAAAAACAGGTATAGATCAACAGTACAATGTGATTCAGAATGCGAAAAACATTTTCGGGGCGTGTTAGGTGTGAGAGAATTGATAAAATAGATGAACATATTGCTCAGAGTTGAATAAAGTGTGAAAACCAGGATAAATGTAAGAGAATACATGGAACGGCGTTGAACGGCTGGTCATGTTGGACTGATGAATATAGTGGTGGTTAATCGGATGTATAGTTGGTGAGTGTGTGGGAACGACTGGCGTGGGATATCCGAAGAAGAGTGGATTGGTCGGCACAAAGAATGTCTGGATGACACACTGTGTTAAATGTGAGTTGCAGAGGGGCGAAGAGAAATTTCATAATAGGAGTGAATGCAGTGTTTGTGTGAGGGGGTACTGTTGTGGCCCACCTGGGCCAAGAGATGACCCCCATATTGACGAACCCTACACTTAGTGAGGGTCCGTCGCCGTCCGGTTAAAGCCTCTAGGGTGGTTTTCTTGACTTGCCATCGAGTTCTCACTACATAGTTATAACAGGGCAGAGGAAGCCTGGCTTTCTTTCGATTTGTGTATCATATTCTACTACTACTTTCTGTTTCCGTACTCCTACGCCTCTTACCCCAGTCTTGCGAAAAAGAGGTTGACCATGATTTATTATAGCTATATAGTATATATATATTACATATTAATCACTTATATATATATACATATATAGTATAGTATATATATATATATATATATTATATATTACGTTAATATATGATTATACCGGTATTCACATATTTATAATATATACTAATATACTATATCCTCCATACAGCTCTAACCATAAATCATCACTTTCATTTCCATTAATTGAAATTTACTTAAGAAGTTTCACTATATACGTATCTATCAATGTACCATGTCTTAGGAAATGCCCAAAAATAAAAAATATTTAGCAAGATAAATTGCCATACGTACTTGCAACACAGCAGTACCAAGCCACAAGCTACAAGTACAAAAGGCTCAAGTTCAAAGTACAAAGTACAAGTAACATGGTTTTAGCACAGAAACTGCAAGTAATAGTACACAGGCTAACAAGTACTCCAAAAGCTACAATACAGGCCTACAAGTACAAGTACTCCTTATCACTTTGAACCCATAACCTGACTTATATATAATATATATAATTACTATATACATAATACATATTATTATTATATACAATATACGACTATAATATATACGCTCATATATATCATACATAATATCATATATATACTTACTATATACAATATAGTATTATATAGTATATTTATATTATAGTAACGTTTACTATATATACCTATATATCTTATATATCTCATATATATATATAATAGGTTATATATTATACTATATTATAGACATTACCTCATTAATACCCTGCTATATACTCCTATACTTCATAAGCTGAATATTAGCCTATGCTCAATCATCTGAATTACTTCAGTACCCTATCTAGTGTACTATACTCTTATCACTACTATCCGATCACAATACAGGCGCCCGGTTTGTATTACGTGGCGCCAGACCCAGAATGCCGGGCCTCTTAAAAAAAAATAAAAAGCGAAATATTTAATAAAATAAGTTCAAATTTCACTATTTCACTATTACTATTAAAATAATGTTTTTAAATGCCGTAATCAAGAACTCTCCTAATTTTACATTTAAGAATCATATTTAATGTTCTCTTGCCGAAACATTATTTTTCATAAGATCATTGAATTAATGTGTTCTGAAAATAAGAAAGCATAATTCTATGAATGCCTTTCAAAACACTGGTTGACATGGCAACGTAAAGAACCTCTATTCTTATTGTATGATCTTTTTGACGGTTTTTTCCACAAGCTCCTCTCGAACACGTATAAATAACTCCCAATATATGGCAACCTCTTTGCAATTAATATGTGAAAGAAATAAAGAAAAATATTTTTTTGTTTAATTCAATAAAAAAATAAATTATCCTTAATATATGACGTATCTCACTATATATATGATATATATATATTAATATATTATAACTATTATATACACCTGAGTAATCTATATACTACACACCCTATATAACTTATATACATATATATATATAATTATATATATATATACTACTATATACCTATATATTTAGAATTGCTTAAGACGAGAGACCGAGAGAAGGAGAGGAGAGAGAGAGAGAGAGAGAGAGAGCTGTGATAGAAAGAGATAAACAGGAGACGGGATTGCCAAGGTGTAAGAAGTTAAGGAAAAAGATCCAGATTGCGGGACTCATTGCGGTGGGGGCCTACGATAAGATTCGAGCATCGGTATAAGATTTTAAGTGTGAAGAGGCTGTATTTTGGCAATCCACCATGTCAATCGAGTTAGGTTTACTCTAGACCTGCAAGGTAAGATAGCCCATCCTTCCCTCATTATGATAAACTGTGTTGTTCAAATAACATTTAAGCATGCATACGGGTTTTTGTTCGAATATCGCTGAATTATGGAAGACTACGATGAAAATATAATGGTTTGCAAGGTTTTTGGATCACGCCACAGTGCAGGATTAAACGGAGAGTAGTATTTGACTCTCTTGAAACCAAAGTGTAATTGCCGGACGGACAAGTATGGTAGAAACCTATAGATGGTAAAAGAGAAACTTCCTTCGTTTTAAATTATTGCTAGAGGTTGGTAGCTCGTCGGGTACGAGTTTTCCTGGTGTTATTGTTTTGCAACATTTTTAATCAAGCAGGTTACGTGTGTTTTCAATAATTTATATGTTTATATTTCAAGTTTGTTTGAAAAAATGTCGTAATCATGAGCCGTGAGTACGTGATTACCCTGTTTATTTTTGTCAAGAATTGACAATATGCTATTTGTTTTGTCCCGGGTTTTCATGTATTTAGCTTATGAAATATATTACTTCAGTATGGAGGTTTGACCATGCCGTATTGTTACAAACCTACTTTATTCATAACAGTCTTCTATTAATCTACATAATACATGGCTGGTTACAGTCAAAGAATATGTCATTTAATGAATATATAAATTACGAAAATCTTCATTAAATTATCTTCATGCAATCCCTTAGTGCCATAGCCATAAGAGTAAGACTCGATTCACGGCCTAATGATCATTATATTATTATATACTATACTATAACTATACTATATACTATACTATACTACTTATATATACATATTTAAAATTATATATCCTAATAATATATATTACTTATATATATAATAGTTAATATACTTTAAATTACTACTAATACTAAAATACTACGACACTATATATATATATATATGTACTACTTGTGTGTATAAACTAAACTCTTATTTATATATAATTATACATAATACTATATACACGTATAACTACTATTGAATACTATATATAACCTAATATATACTATATATAGTATATGATACTAACGCTATATATATCAGTATACTCACGTAGTAGTATATATATATATATAGTATATAATATATAGTATATAATATATCTATACTCATACCTATATATATATATATATACTATATACTCTATATATAACTAATATGATATTTTACTGTATATATAATACAAATATAATATATATACTATATCTATATTATTTTACCCTAGGTATATATATATAATATATATATAAATAATATATATTATATATATATGTATATATAATATATATATAGTAATAACTTACATTATATATATAATATATACTAATATATTATATAGATATATAATCCATCTATATATATTTTTTGAAGTGCCTCCCCATGTTTTCCGGATTCACCGAGCGCCCTATCTGCTACCTTCTTTCAGTTCATTGTCCTTGCATATATCACTTATATTCATATATATTATATACTACTCCTAGTATGCTAGATAATACTATCACTACCTTATACCTTTGATATATAAGTACGTACTATATAGAAATATATTATATATATAATCCCTATATATATTTATTATAACCTCATATATACTATATGATATTTATACTATATATATATATATATATATACTATTAGTATATCACGATCCTATATACTATAATAACAATGCATATGTACTATATATAATACCCATATATATATGATACTCTAATACTATGATATATTGTTAATAAGAGTTACTATTTATATAATATATATTATAGTAATAGTTGTATATACTATATATAATATTACTTAATATATTACTAGAGATATATATATATATATATATACGTACTATATTTAGTTTTATATATGATGTTGTGATACTTTATACTACATATATATATATATCACGAACGGTGCACCTATACTCCATCATATACTAATAGTACTAATATATAATCATATATATATATCTATCTATACATAATCTTATATATATATATACTATATATTTACACGTAACGCACCAGCTCAGCGACAGGATGCCCGCTGTTTCATTAGCGTAGGGACAGAATAATAAAATAAAAGTAATAAAATTTTATTTCAATTAACAAATTTATTCAACACATAGGAAAATACAATTTCCGTTTATAACAACAAATACATGTACATAAATTTCATGTAATATATATATTCTTAAATATTCTTACAATTCAACTACATCCAACTCTCATTATACATACACGCAAATTCAATTTCCCTAGCTATGTTGAAATGGCGCTACTAATTCCAAACAGTATTGTGTCCTTTGAAACCCGAATACATTTCAATAATAATTTAGCTTAAAATAATGTAAAACTATCGAATAATATATATAATGAAATAATCATTTCAGTAATATATATATAACTTATTTAAAATTTTAATAACATAATAATATAATAATAATTAATAACTAACTATCAACTAATAATAATAAATGGTAATAAGCACTACCGATAACAGTACAGCAGGTCATCCAATCAGTTAGACTGTTACATAGTACACAAAAATAAACACATTATACACACAACACGATAATATACCTCGAACAACCCTCAGTCAATCAAAAAAAACATATCATTACTCAGAAATAATTAATAATCATAATAATAAATAATTATTGAATCATTTAGAATTGGTGAATCCTAATATAATCAATAATAAATCAATAATTAATCCAATTACATACATACAATGACATCATATAATAATATCCCGTACATAAACACTGATCATAAGCGTTAATTAACCAGTAATAAATTCCATGGTAATACATAATAAATAATAATAAAGAATAATAATAATATATACATACATAATAATAATAATAATTCAATGTGAATAAATCAAATTAAAATAACAGCAACACCACTTCCAACAGCAGAGACAAAGTACTCAGTTACAAGTTCAATAACAGAATATTATTCTTAATCCAAATAATATTAATAATAAATTACATAACCAATAACTAAATAATAATAATATAATAATCACAATCTCAATAATATAATAATAATTAATAAATACATAATAATAATAAGTAATATACATTCACTAATGAGTTATAATCACATAAATAATAATAATATAAAACCAATATAAAATAAACAAATAATCATAATAATACAATCACTAATTAACTAAGAATCATCCAAAATCACAATTTATGCAATCAATTTCTTAAATACAATGTATAATATTAATAATAATCCATATCAAAAATGACAAAGAAATCGAGGCAAATATACATAAAGCAAAATGCACATTACATCACATACATTTATACCAATAATAATAACAATACAGCGAAAAAGAAAGAGACACATGTGACTAATAGATCAGAATGGATAATATCGAAAGTTTAATATATCACGAATGGTGTGGGGAGGGTAATGGTTCCTTTCTGCATAACTAAATCCAATAATAATAATAACTACATAGATAATAATAATTAATCCATATATATAATACATAATTAATAATAATAATAATAATGATCATAATAAATCAATCATCTCAATCACATTTCCACTGACATCATAAAATATAATTAGTAATAACCAACCACTACCACAAACGCGCTCTCATTCTCGACCTACACCTTTCATCACAACATACCACGATAATATAACTAATAGCCTAATCTAATTTAATTCATAATAATTAATCTAATAATCAATAATAGAATAATAATATAGCTAATCATTAATCAATAAATAATCATTAATTCAGTTCAAGTCAATAACACATATTCGACAATGATATAATCATATAATAATAATGACTAGAAGTATCTACAAATAATCTATTTACGATTTACTCAACCAAGTATAATAAATACATTGATACTAATCACATCATAATAATCTAATACCAATATTTCTACTAAATCAATAATAATGAAAGTAAATAATAATAATCCCAATATAATAATAATAATACTATAATAATCCATAATAATATATCCCAATATACTAATAATAATAATACATAATCAATAATAAATAATAATATCAATAAATAATAAATAACAAATTGAAATAATAATAATTCAATAATCAATAATTCAAATTAAATTGAATCAATAAATAATAATAATCCAATAACATAATAAATCACATACTGATCTAATAAAATTCACAATAATGTACCAACACAACTCCAACTACCTACAAATACACTATCCACAGACCACCTACTACATTACATTCAACAACACCCGCCCGCAGAAGGAAACTCTTCACCTAACTATACTACCTACTACTCACCACTGCACTAATTATATCAATTCAATAATAATATACTAGTACCATTACGAAATCGTCATATAAATACCAATACATACAATAATAATAATAAATCTAATCAATCACAATACAATAAATAATTAAATAATAATAAAATAATCGATAGTAATAATATTAACATAATAATAATAATTGACAAATAAATATATTCAAGTACTAATAGTATCTGTACTATGGTGTAAAGTAAGTAATCAACTAATACTATCTCGCATCTAATAATAATATCATATATTAATCAATTATCTAATAAATACTAATAATAATAATAATATATAATTATATATTACATAATATAATAATAATAATAAATGCCAATAACTAACCCATGAACTAATAATACAATAATAATAATTTAATAATTATAATATATAATCTTAAAGTATTTGAGATCACCAGGAAGTCAATTCTAGTTTCAAATAATAATAATAATCATCAATAATAATCAATAAATAATTAATAACAATACATAATACATTTAATATAATATAATCAATAAATAATAAATAATTAAAAATACATAATAATATATAATAATAATAATTAATATAATCAATGATCTATAATGATAATAAAAATAATATATAAAAATGCAATAATGTATCTAATGTATTAATTTTAAATAACATAATAATAATAATAATTAATAATAATCAAAATAGTAATAATAATAAGTAATAATAACATAATAAGATAAATAATAATAATACATCATTAATACTATAATAATAATTCCTCAATAATGAATAATAATAATAGTAATCCAGTCTGATTATCAAGAAATGATAATTAATGCAATAGTTATTTTACTTGAACAACTTTTAAAAATAGCTTACAGGATATATACATTAACTAATACATAATAATAATAATAATAATCTAATAATTAATAATCAATAATTAATAATCAATAATAACACAAGCCTATACTAAATAATAATATAACTTATAATAAATAATCGCAATAAAATAATAATTAAACAATAATAATATTAACAATCACAATAATTAATACAGACCACTACTATAGACACTACTACAATTACAACATAATATATGATAAGTTAAATAATCAATAATAACTAATAATAATTAATACTTAATGATAATAATCAATAATAACATAATAATAATTCCAATAATAATAATTCATTATAATAATAATAATAATAATAAACGAGATCGTTCGGCTTAAGCATGTGAGTTTGGAAAATGTATATAATATCAATCACTGGAATCATTTTTTTGTAATAATAATAGAATAATTAATAATAATAATACTAATAAATAATAATACTAATAATAATAATAATAATAATAATCAATAAAAATGAACAGTAGCTAGCTGTTACATAGAGTTTAATCGCTTGAGTAGTTCTACACACGTCTAATTCTATAAACCTATATTATTTACGGATAATCGTTGTTTTAATTTTTTTTAGCAACGATTTGCCGTAGAGTTATCGTTTTGACTGTCTCACTGATCAGGCACTTTGTATGTTTGTAAAGTTTAGCTGCTTTGTAGCTGCACACTTTGAGTGGCTTTTTTTAGTCTATAGAGGTGCGCTTCTATTTAGTATTATTCTTTAGGATTTATTTAACTTGCTCTCGCCGCCCTGCTTGGCTTTAAATTTTATAAGTTTGCGAGCAAGAATTCCCACATGCGATTGTTAATGGGATATCATCTTGTATGGTTATCTCTTTCAGAGCTGATATATTAGCAGAGTCTTTTAAACTGCAATATCTTTGGTTTTGAAATAATGTTGTGTATGCTGAAAAATGTACTGAACTGCTTATGAGGCGAATAAAATCGCTTGCTGCGTATTACAATCACAGGGTCAGCCATACATTACGAGTTACTTTTGTGGACCCTACCTAGATATAAGGACATTAAAGTAGAGTGGAGGTGTGATTAGTGCAAGTATATTTTTCTAAATAATGAAAGAGTACAATATTCTTAATTTTTTAGCCACTATAATGACCGGACTCAGTCTTGCCTAACTAGAGTGTTAGTTATGACTATTAAACCTCGTCTCATCTTCTCAAGGACTCAAGGATTTTCGTCTAGCAAGGTTTAAGTATTAACTGGGCTGCTACCATTGTTAATATTTAATATTTAATCGTTATTTGTTTGTTGCTAAAATAAATGCTAAGAATGTTAAGATAAAATTAAAGATAGCTTATTAGCACCTATCCATTACATTATTTTTATCTTAAAGTTGTCGTAACTCCTATAGACCGATAGTGAGACCTCGGCATCGTTGTCAGTTTACTGTAATATGGTTGTATCAGTCAGCAACATGATCACACTGACAACAAAGCGCTCATGAGAGCTTGAACAGATCAATTGTATTAAAGCAGTAAATAGAAATGCGTCCAAGAATTGATCACCTGGGTACGGCCGGTTAGTGCTTTGAAGCGTGTGAATTACATTCATTTTAGTTTTACGTATTGCAGATCTCTCCTTTTAAGTAGCTTTTAACCATTGTAAGTTTGTTCCTCAAACCCCATTTTGTTCATTTTACTTCATACAAGTATGTCATGATCAATCATGTCAAAAGCTTTTGTTGAAATCTAATAATAATATAATAGCACGGAGGAGTCTTTATTTTCTATCATTTCTGCTAAAGTTTCGGTTAAGCAAATGAGCCGCATCAGCCAGTTGAGCTCCTTTTGCCTCAAATCCAATTGTGACATCATGAGCAATGTTGTTGATATAAAAATATTCTGTAACTGATTGAAAATTATTTTTGTTTAAATTCAAATATTTTACTATCGTATTTGTGATAGCTATTGGTCTGCTTATTTTTTGCTAGGGATAGATCTCCTTTTTTAGGTATAAGGGAATCGACTTTGCTGCTTGAAATATATTTGGAAAAACTACCTGTCAAAAATGACCTCACTTGAAAAGTTGTTTTTAAAGGAGAGTGGCCTAATTTGCTCGCCAGCGAGTTTCGACGGATGTTATGTGGTCGCCTCTATAGTCCGATGACCATCACATTTTGTTTTTTAATCCGGCGATTACCTTTTTTTACCACAGAGTCTGTGATGTGGGTAAACGGAAGAACTGAGAATCGCGTTAGGTCGGGAACGAAAAGTTCCGCTCGAATGCCTCTGTTGACTAGGGGGGGTAGTCTCTACCAACTATTGTCTTAACCCGTGCTTACAAAGTACTCGTTAGTCGGTCTGCGATTATCTTTTGGTTCATTTGAAACTGATTATTTATATTCAGCTCTTTTTAATTTTGAGTTTCATTCAAAAATTGTTGCATAATTTTATTGATTTATATACACCCAAGTATGCCTTTGGCAGTCTTTGTAGCAATCCTGGAATTTGCTTGAGTAGTGTTTTCTCTTGATTTCTTATAACTGCCCTCTTAATTGTTTAATCATATGTAATTTAGTACACTTGAAATAAGCCGACCTTGACTCAAACTATTGTTCTTTATGCGCCAGTTTCGTAGAGTCTTATGGTGTTTTTGCTGATTGACGTTTAGCAGATGCTGGACGTTAGACCCATGGGTTTATGTAATTCTTTTAAACACCAACGTTTTTTTTGTTTAATGAAGGAATGAATTAGACCGTACCGTGTCTGAAGAATAGCATTTATGTCCTACATATGTCTTGCGAGCTAAAGAGTTGAATTCTTTTCGTCGAGTGTTGAGATTTCTCCACCCTCGTATGTGAACTGAAAAGTCAATTGCATTCATTTTGTTTATAAAATTTAGTCTTTGATATTCACCTCTAGTCTGTATTTTGAGACGATCCTGGTGGTGAAGTTTTATGCGTTTCTGCTTTAATAAAAAATTCGCAAGAGCATGGTAAGCTGATCAGAATATCGCTCTTTTATTTATGTAGGGTTATTAACGTATCCAATTACGTTTCCTACCCGGATGTAGATCTTCTTAAGTCCGACGGGACATCTATTTTCCTCGACCGGTTGTGTTGGACGTTTGTTGAATAGCGTAATGATACCGTTGACGCAACCATCCTTTTATGATATCATAAGTTTGAGAGAGAGTCTTCCCTCATTTGCAGTTGTTCTCGTTGATAGATCAATATTCGAACATCACCCCCGCACATATAAGTCTACCTTGTAGCGAAGGCTGACAGACAAAGTGAGTGTTTGCCAATGATAGATCGTCTTTCTGAAAGCAATATTATGAACTCTGTTGTTGATGATTTGGGTCGATATACTCCCCATTACCCCAATACGTGAGTCGGAATTTAACTTTTACACGAACTAGCTTAGACGTTCTCCTGAGTTATTGAGCGAGAGTTACACAAGTGAAATTGCCGACATGTGACCTTTCATGGGGATGTGTAATTCGATGCCATCATTTTTTAATAGTACATTGAAAACGCCCCCACCGCGTTGTTAGATGACAATCGTATGTGTTCCGTATATCCTTGCCGATCGGATAAATTAACACCCCTGTTGGACTTGCACCTGCGTTCAATTCACAACATGGTTTCAGTTCAGTACAATCGCGAGTCCAATTATGATCATCTGTTCCCCGGAACTAATGACGTTTAGTCCACTTTAAAAGTACCTCGTGATGTCTGTTTAAGTTCTCGATCGTCCTGTGTTGGAATGAGATGAAAGTAGCTCACGCCGCAGGGATGTCTTTTGATGTTTTATATGCAGGATAAGTGTATTCAATGATCTAACTAGGGGAGTTACCTGTCCTGAAAGTGAAGCATCAAGAGTTGCCTCTTCAGTTCAATGAGCATGGGATATTCCGAGCTTTTTTAATGTAATATAGATGTGGATAAGTCCAACATGAGAGAATTGTATTATAACTGCGCCAAGATTTTGGGCTAATAATGCTTCAACACCGCGTGGTAGTTAACTGCTTCTCTATCATCCGGCTATGTGTTTGAACATCAAGTGAGCACAATTTCAATATTTATGTAGAATACGCCTAATACAGTCAAAGATAATTATATTGTCCCAATAGTAAATACGATACAATTCATCAGATTGATTCAACAAACATACTTTAATACATTCTCCTATAATACATAATAATAATAAATAATTAATAAATAATAAATAAATAATAATGAATAATAATAATAATAAATCAATAATAATAATAATGAATAATAATAATAATAATAATACTTAATAATAATAACTAATTACTATAATATATAATAATAATAATAGCATCATAAAATATAATAATGAATAATAATAATTAATAATCAATCAATCAAAAATCAAATAATATCCAAAATAATAATTAATCAATAATATATGATAATAAATAATTACATAATAATATATAATACATAACATAATAATAGTTATACGAAGAATATAATTATGCAAATTATTATCTTTTCAATAGTCGCGTCATGTTAGTCATATGATAAATAGATAATAATAATAATAATAACATAATCATACAATATGCAATAATAATAATAATTAATAATATATTAAATTAAAAATATTGACAAAACTTATTACGTGCTATAATTGACGTTCTGAATAGACAGATATTGAGCAGCAGTATTTCTTCAAAATAAAGATAGGATCTGCCCCCAAAGTTCATACTACTTTTAAATATCAGAGTAGCCTAGTTAAAAACAAAGATTCCCAAAACATGTTAAATATAGACAAAAATTGCACCTCTGCTGCTTAGTATGATCGTAAAATAGTGCATAATTTTCAGCTTGGAAGGTTCATACATTGCTCTAAATCTTGTTTTTATATATCATATTAGTAAATAGAATTAGAATAGATAACATAGATAACATGCACCACATTATGCAGCTAATAGACTAGATATGATAAGATGCAGTACTGATAGATAGATAATGATAGATATATATCTAAAAGATAAGATTAGATAACATAGATAGATAGATCGATAGACAGATAGATAGATAATATTTGACATACGATAGATAGATAGATAGATAATGATATGATAGATAGATAGACTAGAATTTTCTATCGTACATAGATAGATAGAATACATAGATAGATGATAGATAGATAGATAGATAGAATACGGTGGTAAGATATTAGTCTTATATATAGATATTACGGTAGATACGATAGATTACCGAAATGACGATAGATAGAATAGATAGCTAGACTCGATAGGTTTAGTTAATAGATTACATGAAATCTGATAGAAGTTAATAGATACAGGCTAGATAGCCATATGAGATAATCTAATTACCGAAATGACTAGTAGCTCAGATAGTCATTAGACAAGATAGATGAGATCAGATAATATGATAGATAGATAGATAGATAGATAGATTAGATAGATAGATAGATTAGGTAGATAGATAGATAGACTAGATAGAGTAGTTTGCCCCACCCCAACATTGAGTTATGGCGAGCCCTTTCTTCGATAATGATTAATTTTTAACGATCGAGAGATGAGAGAGACTTGAGAGAGAAGAACGTGAAGCAACGAGAAGCCGCGTACATCGCACGAGAGATCGCCACGTTCAGCTGAGCCGCTCTCCCGCTCTCGACCCTGACAAACAGCCGAGAATGGATCCAGAGAGAAGACCGACAGGACGAGAGATGACGAGAAAGGAGAGAGAGGAAGGAGAGAGACACTGCACGAGGAGATGTCGACGCAGTGGCCACCACACGTCTGCTCGAACGCCTCCAGCGCCAACTCGTCTCAGCGAGACGAAGACCGAGAAGACCCGGACGAGATCCTCGACAATGCCCCCCCGAATAGAGATCGAGAGATGAGAGAAGATGAGAGAGACGAAGAGAGACGAGAGAGAGGGGGCTTCTTAGGGGGCCAGAATGGAAAAAATACCAGATTTATTTGCCAAGTCGATACCGTATAGCTTGACTAATTTTTTTTTTTTTTTCTTTTAACAAAAGAATCATAGTAATAGTAGATGCCATCGATTTGAGAAAATATACAATTACCATAGTAATAATTATACTTAATAATAATAATGTTAATATAAATGAATATTAAATGAATAATAATAAAATAATAATATTAATAATAAATAACTAAAATAATAATAATAATAATAATAATAATAATAATAATATAATAATAATTACGATAATAATTAATAATAATAATAATAATTAAATAATAATAATAATTAATAATAATAATAATAATATATAAAATAATTCAATAATAATAATAATAATAATACTATAATAATAAATAAAATAATAATAATAATAATAATAATAATAATAAAAAGTAATTAGGAAGTAAGAGGGTTGAAAAAAATTTGACCACATAATTATTTTACTTATAATAGCTATAGTGACTGAAGAAATTTCATTATGAATACCCAACAACTCTATTCCATGAAAATAAAAACCTACTTTATCTTTATTCTTATTTAGAACGAAACTTAAGTCGATATCATCTATTGAACAAATCCCACGAAGGATGAAAGTTTTTCTTTTATTTTCAAATTGACAAACAGAACATAAGTTTTCCTGACATGAGATCCTTTCTTGCCCTAATTCCGTTAAAGTGTCGCACAACTCACTCATTTCATAATTGGATTTTTTTCAGCTTCGTTTAATGGCTGTCACTTTCTACTACTTTTTATATGAATTGTATTTTTTTTCCTAGTTTATTTTTACTTTAAGTTTTTGAGTTTCTATAGTGTTTATTTTTTACAGTGTTAAAATTAAGTGATAAAAGTAATACTAAAGGTATAATATTAATTAAGGTTTGAATAATAAAAGGCTAGGATTTCCCTTCAAAAATTGTCTGACAATAAGAGGAAGAAAATGGTAATATTTTGTTTCCTTTAAGGGAAGGGTATTAGTTTGCGCATGCATTGACCAAAGTCTGGTCATCCACGATTGGGCAAAGTTAGCTTAATCTCAAGCTATAGTTCATTTATAATTTTCTTTCATTATAATATTCATATTTATATATTTATGTATCTATATTTATTTATGTTGTCTGAAAACATCTCAACATTTCTACTGGACTTAATAAACTGTAGTTAGTAATAGACAATAGTTAGCACTTTTTATTTTTTCAGTGGTAGTAGAGCATAGTTAGATTAGGCAGTTTAGATACGAGTAAAGATGACCCATCTAGTAGTGGTGAGGCCAAGAGAAAGGACAAGATGAAATCAAGGGATAGAAGGTGGTGATAGGAATTAATCAGGTAAATATGATGACTAGGAAATATAAAAGAAAAAGAGTTGAATTGTGGTTTAAGTTATATGGCAAAGAGTATGAGTGTCCAGGAGGTGAGGTGTTGAGTCTGGTTGAAAAAGCTTTTGGATGTGCATATAATATTGACTTAAAAGGGATTGGGTAAAGAAGGTATAAAAAAGGTAATAAATGAATTAAATAAAAGATATGGGAAGGAGAAACAGAGGGATAGGGATATATATATATATATTATATATATATATATATATATATATATATATACCATATATACGTATATATATAGATTACTTATTAAATTATATATACTTATATATATATATGAGTATATATATTTTTTGTATATATTATTATAATATAATAGATTATATATTTATATTTATATATTATATTATATCTAATTATTATCTATATATATATATATATAGTAATTACTATTATATGAATCATATATGGTTAGTATATATATACCATATATACCATTATATTATATATTAGATATATGTTTATATATATATAATCATATATATATATATTAGTATATTATATACTATAATATATATATATTATTATATTATATATATATATAATATCGGGGATTTATTATATATAAAAGTAAATATAATATATATATATTATAGTGAACTTATAATATAATATTATATTATATATTATAATAGTTATCATATATATATATATATATATATATATAGTATTATATGGGGAAGATATGTTATTTCATAACCAAGCAGAAAAATTTTCTTAGTATAGCTTATTTATCTCATATCTCAAAACTTTACAGTAGCTGAGGAAAAAGGAATACATTTGCTGGAATGCTGGTATATTTTAGTGCGGAAAATGTTGAAAAAAAAAAAAGAAAAAAAAAAAAAAAAAAAAAAAAAAAAAATAACATAAAAAATCTCAAAAAACTACAATATTTAAATTTTGCTTTTTTTTTTTTTTTACTAAAGAATACCCCAAGGGTATTACCGCACCGATGGCAGGAGCGGGTCTCTCGGCCTTTCGGGGAACTACAGGGTAGGAAGGACTAATTCCCCCCCTCCGGGAGGGGTCTCCGGAACCCTCCGCTTCTTTGCGTAGTTTGGGTGTCGCTTGGTGGTTCCTCCGGCTCCCTCCCTCTACGGGGTATGGAAAAACGTCCCGCCCTGTGTTTTCCCGTCGGCTCGATGCCCTCCTAACATTGTGCCGTGTAATACCATTTGCAAAATTAAGTTATATATAATATATATATCTATATTATAATTTATATATAATATATATAGGTATTATATATAATTATATATATATATATATACCGTATTAATATATAATATAATAATATATATCTATATTATAGTATATTTTTTTTTTACAAGTTAAAACACCTAACCACTCACGGGCAAAATAGCCACTATCTAGTGAGGGGGTCGCTCAGATTTTGTCTGGAGCAAGTGACGGTAAGCCAAGAAGATGAGTAACACACACTCAGACCGTCCGACCTAGTGACGAAACCTGGGTCTTTCGCTTAGTTGGCCGAGTGCTCTAACACGCAGCTGAGCTTACCGGACGCCATTTTGGTGCTTGATTCATTCCTTCTTGACTTATACGAGCCGACTCAGCCGGAATGTCCATTCTTCTTATCGTTCTTATAATAAAGTAACTAAATCCAAAGATGATGTTGGTCCATTTTAATATTATAATTAACTTTTGCTATAAACAAATAAGTGAATCAAGATTAAAATTTTTGGTGCTCCCTCCTTTATATTAAAATAGATTTTAATTTTTTTAATTTTGTTGTAGAATTTTATAAATTTTGTAATTATTATTTCTAAAAAAAGTTTCTTCACAGCCTGAACAAATGTTCTTCAGGAACCATCTGCCTTTTTACCAGCCACTTAAACTCTAAATCCTCTCGTTGCAAGCTCTTGTTTTTCTTGTACTCTCGCTTATCCCTTTCTTCACACCACTTCTCTTTTCTTTTTCCACTCTCTTATTAATGCGACCGTTCTCCACCGCAGTCGCTCATTATTTATATATATATATTATATTATATAGTAATATATTATATGATTATAATATATATTATAATATATAATAATATATATATATTATTAAACAATTCCATAGTATATATAGTATATAATTTACAATATGTTTTAAGTATTATTATATAAGATATATATTATTATATTTTATATATTGTACATAAAGATATTGAGGTATATCTTTTTTTATATATAAGTAAATATATATATTTTTATATACTAATTATATATAGTCATATAGTATATATATGTATTTCCCTGCCCTACAGGAATATGAAATGCAGATATTTATTTTATTTATATTTTTTTTTTTGGTACATTTTCTAACTAAATTTTACAAGGATTTCAAAAATAAATGTATTCCTTTTTGCGCTGGAGGTCATCAAACTGTTTTAAAATATTTTTCTTTTTTTTTTTTTTTGTTTACATTTTCCGCCACCGCAAAATTGGACCAAGCATTCTCAGCAATGTTTCCTTTTCTCCAGTAGCTATGTAGTTTTTGAGATATCTTGTAAGTTGAAAGGTGATATTTTGCGGTTAATGAAATATATATATATATATATATATATATTATATAATTATATATATATATATATATATATATATATATAATATTATATATATTATATATATATATATATAAATATAATATATATTATACGTATTATATGTATTATATATATATTATATATGATTTAACTATACATTTATATTTATGTTTAGGTTATATATTAATTTATATATAGTATTACTATTATATATATATATATTTTATTTTAGTATATATATAATGAAGGAGCAAGAGAGAGATGAGATGATTTGAGAGAGAGAGAGAGAGGAGAGAGAGAGAGATGAGAGAGGAGAGAGAGAGAGAGAAGAGAGAGAGAGTAGAGAGAGAGAGAGAGGTTAGAGAGACGAGAGGAGAGAGAGAGAAGAGAGAGATGAGAGAGAGAGAGAGAGAGAGAGGAGAGAGAGAGAGGAGAGAGAGAGACAGAGAAGAAGAGAAAGAGAAAGAAAAGAGAAAGAGATAAGATGAAAGAGAAAGAGAAAGAGAAAGAGAAAGAGGAAAGAAAAGAGAAAGAAGAAAAGGGTAGAAAGAGAAAGAAGAGAGAGAGAGAGAGAGAGAGAAGAGAGAGAGAGGAAGAATGAGAGAGAGAGAGGAGAGAGAGAAGAGAGAGAGAGAGTAGAGAGAGAGAGCAGAGAGAGAGGAGAGAGAGAGAGAGAGAGAGAGAGAGAGAGAAGGAGAGAGAGAGAGAGAGAAGAGAGAGATGGAGAGAGAGAGAGTAGAGAGAGAGAAGATGAGGAGTAGAGAGAGAGAGAGAGGAGAGAGAGAGAGATGAAAGTGAGGAGAGTAAGAGAGAGAGAGATGGACAGATGAGAGAGAAGAGAGAGATGAGAGAGAGAGAGAGAGAGAGAGAGAGAGAGAGAGAGAGAGAGAGAGAGAGAGAGAGAGAGAGAGAGAGAGAGAGAGAGAGAGAGAGAGAGAGAGAGAGAGAGGGAGAGAGAGAGAGAAGGAGGAGAGAGAGAGAGAGAGATGAGAGAGAGAGAGAGAGAGAGAGAGAGAGAGAGAGAGAGAGAGAGAGAGAATGGATGAGAGGGCTTCATCGCCACCCCAGTATAAGTCTTATAGAGATGCCCTTAAAGCAAATGGAAAATTTATTTAGAATACATATCTGTATATAAGAAATAATAATATCAATACATAGGAAATTGATAAAAAAAAAAATAAAAAAAAATATATATGCCAAAAGTACTTGCAAGCACTTTGCATATTTTCAAGTACAAAAGGTAAAAGTACACTGGTTTTTAGATACTACAAGTACTCCAAAAAATGTACTTAAGTACAAGTACTTAAACTTGAACCCAAGCCTGGTACAAGCATAATCTAAACAAAAATATGTATAATTAACAAACACTTTGAATAATAATGACCTATTGAAATAATTTGGTACTTGGAAGTAATCATAAATTTTTTATGATATAACTTGAATAGGTACATTTTTAAATGTTAAAATAGGGTTAATGATCTTCTTCCTTAAAAAATCTTTATACATTACCATATAAAACACAATAAATTGTAATAATTTCTCCAAAAAATAAAACTAAATTTTATACATACTAGGGATGTACCGGAACCAGGTTCCGGCCGGAACCTCGATTTTTTGGAAGTTCCGGTTCCGGGCCGGAAGCTAACCCTGAACTTTCTACGTTTCAAATGTCTTTCTTTAATAAAAATCAGCATTGATTGTGTCATTTACTCAGTTATGATTATGCATAAAAAATAATATTGAAAATGGATATATTGTGAACATAATATTCAGATAAAATGAACTCGACTCCTATTACTTCGAAAAACTTTAAATATGAAACAATATTTTCACACTCAAACCGGTAGCTTTAATACTCTAGAACAGGGTTGGGGATTTTTTTGAGATTTTTTTATTTTATTTTTTTAGACATTACTTTTTTAATTATTATTTTTATAAAATAGTAATATTTCCTATTATTACTATAATAAATAATAAGTATAGTAAATATAAATATTAGTTTAATAAAATTTAAAATCTTATATATATATATATATATATATATATATATATATATTACCGGATATTAATATAGTATATACTATAATATATAATTATATTATATTTATATATATATAGCTATTATTATATATAGATGCGTCTAGTTGTGCTTTAATTTGATGGTGAGTTTATCCTCCAGCGTGGCATTATGTAGTGCGTTTAATATATATATATATATATATATACCGGTATATATATATATATATATATATATATATTATATATAGTTATATATATATATATATAGTATATATATATATAACTAATAATATTATATATATATATATATATATATACCGTATATTATTATACAGTATATATATATATATACTAAATAATATATATATATATATATACACCAGAGGGCACACATAAAATCGGCCCCATCTACGAAAAAAAGAATATCAATAATAATCTACCGATCCTACGTACTGTACCTACGTGCAGCGTCTAATCCAAAGTTGTAAGTATAGTAATAGGACTAATATTAGTCCCTTGTACCTCGGTTTAATTGAACTAGAGCAGGAGATTTAAAGTCTATTTTCGAAATGTTCTCCGTCAGAACAGAAGCAGAAGTTTCTGCACATTTAAGTATGTTATTGAAAACATTTCTCAATACACATTGTGGGATGTTGGAAATCTCTTGAGTATGTTGTTTTCAATATGTAGTCAATTTGCTCTGGAATGTTGTGCTAGACTCTAGAGTTTGTATAGAGAAATCCCCACATGGAAATAGTGTCGCGATGGTGAGAGGTCGAGAGACCGGGGAGCCAACAAACCACTTTGCTGATGTGTCCTTTCCATCTTTTGAAATACGGTTGTTATGGTAGTTCAATGACGAAGTCCGGACGTATGAGCAGGTGTCCCCATTTTCTTGCTGGAAATAGTGCATAAAGCTTTTCGTTTGAGTTAACTGTGCAGAGAAATCACTATTAGGACCTTTAGTAAACATTGGTATCACAGTAATTTCGATTGGAAGCGAATATTGGACCGATTAATTCTGTTACTGGGATAAGAGAAGCAGCCAAAAACACGTAAAAACCAATTTTTTAATATCGTGTAATGGCGATTGCAGGGACTCGTGTGGGTTCTTTGTAGCCCAGTTGTCGACAGTTTTGGATTTAATGTAACATGACAGAATGAAGGAACCAAACTTTAGTCCGTTGAAAGAAGAGAACGGATCGAAACATTCCCCAGCAAACATTCTCTGCAACCAATGTACAGTATAAGTTTTACGGCTTACACTTATCCGCTTCTTTTATTTCATGATAACGCTCACACGGTAGGGTTTCATTTTTTTAAGCCATGTTAAGGATGTGTTGAACAATGAATCTGCATTGATAACTCCGCTATTGTTGTGATAACCGTCCGTGTAACGGTCGTTAGGGTTAGTTAGTTTAAATATTATTATTATAATCATTTTTTCGTTAGAGGGAGCGGTTTTGCCTGTTATAAGTAATATATATATGATAAAAATATATATGATATTAATATAATATATATAATATATATATATATATATACTATATAGTATATATTATATTCAATATATAATATATATATAATATATATATATTAAATATATTAGTATATATATTATATATATAATAATATATATAGGTTTTTTATATTACTTGGTATTAATAATTCGGTACTTCTATTTAATTTCTTTGCTTTATGTAAATAAGACTTGATAACAACATTGATGAATTTAACTTTATGTAGATGAAATTATATACTATCATTTTAATTAGTGTAAATAACTTAGGATGAATTATTAAGTTGTAGTAAAAAAAGTGGCCTAAAAAATCCCAAAAAAAAACAAAACACAGAAACCCGTTTTTTTTTAATAAAAAAAAATATATGGCTGCGAAGTTCAGGTAATTTAAATATATGACTTTTTTTGGGATCTAAAATTACTGTCTCTCGAATCTAGACCTAGGGATAAATAAAATTTGTACACAGTGTAATTATTATATGAATTATATATTATTAATATAAGAAGAGGTAGAAGAAAGTAAAAATAACTTTTATACGATAATTATATATATGATTGAAGTAAATAGGTAAAAAAGTGGATAAGAAGAATGATCTACATTATACAGATCCTCTAAAGGAGCTTAATGAAATCGCTCTCACTCCTTCCGCTACTAACAATGAAAAATATACCGAGCACCCTACCGATGAAAAGGAAATTTCTTTGAAAACGCGAGATTTTGATAATGCTTCGATATCGAATCTCGTGTCAAACTCCGTTACCAGTAAATATAATAATAATTTGTTTATTGTTTCAAACGTTGAAATAGAAAGTGTAAATGACCATGACACTCCGTTGGAAGAAAATGAAAAAAAAAAATATTCTGTAATGAACATATACATTTCAGCAGCCGAAATCTTTAGAGTATGATTTTTATATCGGTCGCCACTCATTTCCTCATTCCATACAGTAGTAAAACGATTAAGGTCAACGACCTCTATCATCTTAGCGACGTTGTTAGAGTTAAATAAAAAACTATCACAGTATGTATTATAAACTATTCGGTATCCGGTGTTTATGAGGTCTTCCAAGGTGTTCGTATCTTCTAATCTATGTAGGAATTCATCGTTCATCTTTAGGAACAACTCGATGGATTCTTTACCACTTATTGTAATTGCGTGCGCACTTTGTGAGAAAACAGATGACGCATTGCGACGTAGCCAGCAGCCTATATGTACCCTCGGAATGTTTTCATGTAAGGAAAAAACCGTTTCATCTCTATACAGGATCATTGCTACAGTGGGATATAGTCATCCCCCATTCATTTAGAACGCTGAGGTTCGTATAGTCTTTGGACTTCCAATCCGAAACTATAGTAAACAAAGATATTATCAAACAGAAGAACTATCTTAATGTATGTTTGACAATCCGAACATTCATTTCGAAGTGCAGTAATCCATCGGGCAGTTTATTCGGAACAAAAGTAGTTATCAGTCAGAGTGTGAAGAGGAAACCTAAACAACTCACTATCGAGTTTTCAAAGAAACAAAACATAATCAGAATGGATGTAAGAGTATGGAGAGCGTATAACTCGTGTACATTTAAACGTACCCGGTACGGTTTCTTTATTACAGGAATACAACAGTTGAAGTATATGACCGAGATTCCAAGAGGGTGTTATTACAGAGTGTAAGGGCAGAAATGTTGAGTAATCACGTAAATACGGCACATTATATGTTGTATGAGGAATACTACACATTTAAGAAAATGCTTACGGATAACTCTGAAGATATTATTGAATACTTCTTGAGATCAATAGACATGTATAAATTTATTTCAATGTTTAAAAAACAATGGTGTGATTCTATTTACACTGACGGACCAGAAAATAAACATAACATGATTTCTATACGTGATCTTTTCACATATATATTAGGAGATGGCATGCATGTACTAAGAGAATACTAATGAAACGCATCTGAGCGAGTGCATAGTTGAAAGCCTTCGAAAGAGTATTTTGAAATAAGCGTTATAAGATGACCTTTAGTGTAACGCAGAATATATTAAAAGGAAATCTGGTATACTACATCCTTATCTGAACTAACAGAGGTCAATCATGGAGGACGTGCATAAATTCATGCGCGTACACTGCACATTCTTATAGCCGTCAACGGGGTGCGAATCTCTCTCTG
>JABUQX010052615.1:17500-48614 GCA_015478945.1 Trachelipus rathkii | reverse complement strand
TCGAACATAAGACCATATACTTACATATTGAATCATAATTTAAGTTATATCTGATCTGGGGTATCAAACTCCTTTCATATTGGGGATATTAATATTTAGATGTATTACTATCTAGTTTATTTATTTATTTAATTTGTATTTATTAATAATCATAATATAAGTACTTGGTGAATCTTGTATTGGGTACTAGTAATGAGTTTCTATATGTTGGTATCTTATTACATTATCATATATATTATTAAAAGATACTTTATTTATATGTATTATATTAAATCACGAAGATAGCTCTATTTTATAATGAGACTAGTATGTATTATAGGTACATATTAAATATTACAATTATATATATTAATATATACTATTATTATGATTATAATAGGGTTTATATTTGTTAGAAGGTGTGTTATAGATACATTCTACACATTTCACAATGAAAGCTTATTTTGTAATTATAGTATATTATTAATTATTTCTTTACTTTATACTAACTGTAAACTACAACGTCAGGTATCCTTAAGATAAGGTTCTTAGAACTTGATGGCTTTATTTAGATTATATTTATTATGGGTTGTATTCAATATTATTATTTATAGTTAAGGTTATTTATTTTTTTATTTATTATTTATTTAGGTATCTATGTATTTCTATTTAGTTGAGGAACTAAATCTCTTATTCACTTATTATCTATATATTATTAATTAGGAATTTTTTTCTAGTATAATATTATATATTTCAAGTCTTCGAGTCTTATACAATTATTACTTAGAGTATAGTAGTTATTATATTTGTTATTCTTATTAAAATTATTATTAACATAATTAATTATTCTCATTTATTGTTGATAATTATTTAGTACATCTAATTAAAGTAAGTTATTGTCTTTCAAGTTATTAAAGATATAGTATCTAATTAGCTTGATTATAAGTTGAGGCTGAAATAATGTATAACAAGACTTAGTAATTATGATCGAGTTGTATTCATATATTATTAATTATATTATTATATTATAGTATTATTATATTATTAATTATTAATTATTATATTATTATTATTCATATTATTTATAATGTTATTATATATTTGAGTGTTATTATTAAAATTTAGTCTAGTTGTATTTAATTAACATCAGTTAAATACAACACAAATTGAGTTTAACTCTGAGTTATTAGATATACATGATTTATTTTATATATATTTAATTGTATTAATTTATATCCTGCTCATCTAGTTTATTATCGCATGAAAAGTCATATAAAATAGTGTTTGTTAATATACTGGTTACTCTTATATATTGTAATATATATATTCTGTTTAGTTACTGATTTATTCATAGAGTCACATAATATTAGGCTTAATCTAATGAATTCACAGAATTATTTATAACATCTATACCGATATTCTAATTAGGTATATTCCAGAGTAACACTTAATTTATAGTTTAAGATATCATCTTTGAGACATAATAATGTCATGTAAAGCGTAATTATGATCCACGCTTAAAACTATCTCTCATTCATATAAAACTAGTAAATGTACTATGGATCAAATTTAAGGCTTCCGATCATATATAATATATAGTAAGAAGGGCCTTTTAGCTGAGAACGTTACCTCATAGTAGGAGACGATTATGATCAAGTAATATCTATAGATACATATATATTATTTCTTTATAATTTCTCTGCTTTATTCAAGATATACAACTAACCTATACCTTATCATATTACTATTGATGAAGAAAACTGTTTAAATAGTTTCATTAACTAAAGATAGTAATAATGGTAAAGTTAATAAAGTACGTATATATATATCTATTAATAGTGTGTTTACTATGTAGAAGATTCTGAGTAACGAGATATCGTAACTATATACAAAGCATGAGTGACAAACACCTATATATATGAAACGGAGAAATCACTAAATTCGATCCTCACCTAGGTATATATAACGCGTCTACTTATAAGTATCAATTTTATTATGATTATTTAAATATGTTTATAATATGCAGTTATCCTAAACTATAACACTTAGCTTATAAAAATAGAAGTAAAGTAATCAATTATCCTAAGGTAATATATATATATATACTTATGCTTAATTATATAATGTATATAATATATATTATATAATCAGATAGATAGATAGATATACTCCTACTGCATCCTTAACACTAATAATTATAATAAGATATAGAATAATTTTAATAAATATACTCCCCCAGTGTATTAGTTTTTAATATGTAATTAGAGGGATTTACGTAATTTGATAAATGATCTTATATATAATAAAGTTATAATTACACTATAATCTCTATTTATAAAAAAATCATTAAATTAAAGTATAAATCAAATAATTGAGAATAAAGTAAGAAAGATTTAACAGTAAAAGGTAAGCTATACCTATTATTAGCAATAGAAAAGTTGAGTAAATATATATTGATAACTTATCTCCATATTTAATTGATTACTTCTAATGGCACTTAAAATCATGAGGCTGTCAATAAATATATATATATCCTACTATTAAATGCAGGAAGATTGCTTATGAATGTCATCATTCAAATGTAGATTATAACTCTTTAGAAATTTGAAAATAACGAAGAATTTATATAAGCGATTGGGTTGGGCTAACTGATTGTCTATCATAGTCTGG
The DNA here is from genome assembly GCA_015478945.1 of Trachelipus rathkii. Classification (NCBI taxonomy): domain Eukaryota; kingdom Metazoa; phylum Arthropoda; class Malacostraca; order Isopoda; family Trachelipodidae; genus Trachelipus; species Trachelipus rathkii. Next base: position 45,965 of record JABUQX010052615.1, on the reverse strand, counting down.
TTTTTCCAGTCTTTGAATTTGTAATAATGACAACAAAATGTGTTTGCTGTTTTATATGAAGGAACAAATAGTAACGATGTGGGCCTTTATAATAAACTACTTTTATATAATAATATAGCAAGCTATTTAGATATATTTTAATTAATAATATGATTCATAAAAAAGATGTTATGTAGACAGAAAGTCTAGTACCCGCTCCTAGTAATAATTATAAGTATATGTATAAATGTATATTATTTGTAAGAAATAGTATTTGAAGAGAAGAACCCTAAATGTAATAGGATAAGTAGATAGATAAAAAATGTTTGATTTGAAATAAGAAATGATGGAATAATTAAAAAAAAAATATCTATACAAAATTTTTTGGAAAATTTAATTATAGTTTTATTAAAAATATTTTCTATTATTACATATATTGAACGTATTTTAATAGAAATATTTTTAAATTATTTTATCCATTTAACATTTTCTGTAAAAATGATAATTATAATATATTTTATTGTATATAATAATAATAATAGGCTATATACAAAAGTAATTTTTAGAACTTTAAAGGTACGATTTTAAGTAACTGATGATATAGGAAATACCATTACAGTAATATGTAATTAGATAGATATTATTGGTTATAGAGCAAATATAATCTTTATAAGTGATTATATCGTAATATAAATAATATATTTCGTAATTAGTTATAGATAAACATATATAAGTAATTTATAATTTATATTAACTTAATACAATAATAGATAGTATTGGGTGTACAGAACTCTAAATATGTGATATAATACGTCACTATAAATCACTTATACCAAAGTATATATTAATAAATTATGAGCTCAATCCCTAGTGTTTTGGCGTAATTTTGCCATTTTACCTCCTATAGTCATAACTAATTAACTCTGACCCGAATCTTACAACTAGCTTTTAAATTAGAATAATACCTTTTCACCTGAAATTCAAACTTTCTTTGAAGACATATTTTTAGCAATTTAATCTGTCTAGTGCGAGAACTCCAAGTAGTTATTTTCTATCACTAATTATTCTATCAACATAATGTATTTTCTAGAGAGCGTGTTAACTAAGAAATGGCTCATGAGAAAGCTAAATTATTCTATACACGGAAAAATGATATGCGAGTAAGAGTGTGCATCGTTTATTGTAGCGCCCAGGAACGAGAGACAATGTTCATCTTTATCCTTAAAGGTCTTTATCACTTCTAAATTTATGTTTTGGTTGCGTTTGTAATATTATAGATGTAACACTATGTAGCCTATACCTGGAGTGTCAAACATGTGGCCAAGCCCATAACAATTTAAAAATTTTCATGAAAATCTATTTTGAACTTTATCAAATTATTAATCAATTAATGCAAATAATATATACTATTATAATATATATATATATACTTATATATAATATATAATTATAATATTAATCATATATATATAGTACCTAAACTTAGAGTGTAGTAACATAAAATATAGTAATATAAATATATATATTAATATACATAATATTTAAAATATATATGACTTTAGAATTAATATAATGTTTTTAGTTTTTTGCTTAAACATTATACTTATTATATTAATACTATATAATACAGATTTTCCGGTTTATGTCCACGAAGGACTGGTTATTGAAGTCAGTGTGGCACTTAACCCACGGTAAGTGTGAGTTTGAACACAAACCCCTTTTCCCTATACGTCACCTATTGGCTTTCAAGTTCGGATTTGTAGCAATATCGATTCACGTGGACATACGTAAGGTTATATGAAAGGCAATGCACTCCCCAGTATGTAGTTTTGAGATTATAAGGCATCATGTTACCTGTATATGAGCTGGGCTCCCGTCCATCTTTTTTTGGTTATTCACGTTTAAAACCTGATAACAAAAGTTAATACTTTCACTTATTTCCTCGTTTGGAAAGAATACTGGAAATAATTATACTGCCAACACGTCCTTATAAACAATCATCACGCACAATTGAACATGAATGTTACTTGCAAAATATACAAATGTACATAAGACATTTATGCGATGCAGTAATAAACCATCTATGATACATAAAGATAAACTTTTAATTGTGAGCACAAAATCACAATGACATTTTGTAAGCTAAAACTACTCTCTAGTGCTATATATTCTTGAGACAAAAGGAGGAGCGATTTGTCATGATAATAAATTAGATATTATTTGCCTCTCTTTCCTACTCGACTTATATCATAAATATAGGCTAACTTATATTATATTATGTTTTTTATTATATATTACTATATATACATATTATATTTATAATATATAAATAAGATATACTACTAAACAAAAAATATAAGAAAGTAAGTAGTATAATATATTTACTAAATATAATAAGTATACCTATAGAATATCAGTAATTATATATATATATGAGTAAGTCGCTATAATTATTATATATTTTAATATTATAATTACTATATAATTATACGGCGTCACATAAAGAAAGAATACTATAAAGAAGAGTAATTACGTAATATATATTATATCACTATATATATTATCATATTTTTATTTTTTATTTTGGGAATTAGCCTGACCAAAGATAAGTTTTGTGTGGATAAGGGTGCGGTGTGCTGAAACGAGCCCCTGCATTCGCGTCACGCACCCGTCAACAGATAAGTAGAATTTAGCAGGAAAGACCCAGGATTGAGAGGCACTCCCTACGAATAGCCTATCCTATTATTTTATTCTCTGTATATAACCAATCACGCCACTCAGTCAACCATGAGACTTACTCCCGCACCTGATCAAGTTTCTCAGTCACCGTTTCGTAGCACTGTACAACTAGTGACAATTATGTTGCGCATTCTGTTCATTTTCTAGTGAGAAAGAACGACAAATCAAGCCTAACCGCCACGTCCAACTTCGAGCTTACCCGTACAGATCGATCGGATGTGGGGCTCAACACTATATTATATATATTCGTATATCATCTTTATAATAATTATCTGACGTTTACTTATCTACACTCAATTCATCTTAGTACTAGGGGTATCTATTAAGTAAATATTAGATATGTCCATATATGTGCTAAGACTATTCGTATATAATCGTAACATAAATTTTAATATTGTAAATTTAATGCAATATAGATATATTTTAACATTATTTTAATAACTTATTAATATTTATATTAGTTATCATCAAAGTTTTATATTCGAGGTACACATAATAATGCATATATGAATTAACCAGATATTGAAAAATGCATTGTTGAGGTCAATCGTGAATCTTGGTCACTTGTTTGTTCTATTTCTGACTTTCTCCAATTCGTGCTGGAGGCCCTTACTTTTTAGTCATTGTGCGGGGTTCATCATTTACTAGGCTAGTCAACATGCTGTCCAACCTGCCCCACACAACCGCTCCAAGTCTGCCCACTCTACCAGTTCATACCTGCCCACGCACTACGTAAACGCGTGCACCGTAATACAAGGACTTCATACCAAAGCTCGCAACCTGCACGACCAGAGTTACAGTATGATATACAATAAGAATATAATATAGTATTGAAGTTAATACTAATATATAAATACTTTTACTTAGTTATATGCTATTCATACTTAAAGTATAAGTCTAAAGTGTAAGAATATTATACTATGATTTTACTAATTATATCATTATTATATTTTATATAATTAGATATATTATATATATATTATCTTATTAATTATATATTATATATAAATAAAGTAGACTAATATAAACTTAGGATGAACTAATTTAACTAAAGGTACAATATGCTGCTGATTTATATTTTTATAAAGTTATCAGAATTAATTATTTAACTTATTAAAGTATTAATAGTTAAATATAAAATAATAATTCGATTATATACACAATATGTTGAGATGATATATCTATGTAAATTATAACGCTTTTCCGGATGCGGGAACATTGTCGAGTAATTATCACAAATAGCTTCCGTAGCTAGGACAAATATCCTGTCAAAAGTGTGGGACTACAGATGATTTTCTGTCAACATAAAAATAGGAGATAAAAGGTTTCTCAGTAATACTGCAAGAACATGAATCTTTCTTGGAAAGTTAACATTGTTTCACTCAAAAAACAAACAAAAATTAGTTAATGGTTCAGAAAAAAAGTAAAGACAGTAAAGTAATTATATCCCACCACTTTATTACTTCAATTCTTCACTACCCAAGAGCAAGATGGAAGGAGCCCAAGAAATCCATCTAACTATAGATGAAAACATATCAGTACAAGAATATCTTTACTTACTTTCGATTAAACAGACTTTACAGATTAACCCCCTTTAGTTCGCGGTTGGCAAATTGTATTTGATAATAACATCAAATCAATAAACTACAGTATATATAGTGTAAGTATGTTAATTAAGATTTATGCAATCTCATTATCAATACGGTAACTTTACTGCTACAACGTATTGATCAGTTTATATTAATATTATAATTATATATATATACTGATATATTAAATATATATATATTATATATATAATTAAATATATTTATTATATATATATAATATATTAATTATATATATTTACACATAATATATAAGTATTACATATATATTTTATAATAAATTGTATTATATATTAATATAATATATTAATATATTATATTAAATATATAATATTATAATATATTATATATATATTATATTAATTATATATTTATAAAAATAATTTATTATAATATATATATATATATAATATAGTATATATATTATAATATATATTATATTTATATATATAAGTTAAAAAGATAAATCTATATATAAATATATTAATATATATTAATTATATATATATATATTATATTATAATAAATATTAATATATATAATTATTATATATATATATCATAATATTAATATATATATATATATAATATATTAATATATATTAATAATATCTATATATAATAATATATATATTAAATAAACAAAATTAATATTTAAGAAAGTATATTATAATATATAATATATATATATATTATAATATTAAATATTATTATCATCTTACTTAACTATAGCATCATATACAAGAGAACACCTTTAGAAAAATTCATGTTTAGGTCCCGCTGCACATCTCTCGTATGTGGCCATATAGGTTCTGGCAAGACCTGGTGAAGTTCCTAAAACACTCTGGCCTATTCGATAACTATTTTATTTTGGTCAGCAGCTGAACAAGGATTGTATATACAATCTATTATTAATATTAAGAGTAATACAGATGTGATTGAATTTCACAAAGTTATATACGATGTCCTGTCTCTGGACAAATATTCTCGGTTCTTAAATATTATAAATCCTTACGTATTTGATTAGCATTTATAACTGAGCGAGAGGTTGCCGAAATAGTTCATCGCTTACACCCATTATCTTTAAAATGTCATTAAGTATTTTTTACTTAAAATATAGGATTAATCTTTCATATTCAAGAATTAAATGTATCTGAGAGATATGCTGATCATTTAAATGTAAGCATCAACTATTATTAAATATTTTCGGTAAGCAAAGCTAAATGAAGATTGTTAAGAATTAGTCAGATGTCAAACTAAGCGCTATAAATCCAACACTCAAATGTTTTCTCTATGCAGGAAAGAGAATTTCCCTAAAGGGTATATAAAAGAAGTAATCACTATATTTCAACCGGTTATTTACTCTGCGATCTTCATCCCAAGAAAACCTACAGAGGTACTTAGCTGCGTAACAGAACATCTTACCTGATATAACGAAACTTGAAAATGTCTACAATTCATGCAATAACATGACCTAAAGCTAGTGTAGGTAAAAAAATTATTTTACCTGTGTATTTGCTCAAAAAGTGCATGTTTATTACAGGAAACTAATTAGAGATGAAAATCGTAAACACCTAAAATGCACTTCATTCGTAAAATGTGTCTGTGAAATTTGTCTAGAATCTTATCAGATATGAAAATTTGTGGCAATAAAGAGACATAAACCAGAAATCGCAAAGAGTACGTCATCCTATAGTACAAACATTTATTTAAAGAAACTATGTACATTCACACAAAAGAAGAATTTTGTATACATAGAAAACAATAGATAAAACGTGAGAAGTGAAAAAAAAGAACTGATATCAACACGAGGAAGGCTATTAAACTCCTCACCTATTACTTTTTTCACATTGCAGCACCACGTATGTTTAATTAAAATATTAAAATTGCATTGACACAACTAATAATAATGATAACTTATAATGAAGAAAGTAGTTATCATTTAAGAAGCACGTTCTTCCATATACGGAAAAAATAATAATAAGATTAGAATTACTGGTTGAAGCAACCACAACTAACAATATCGTAGTCTACCCTAACCTAGGACAAACCACTATCTACCTAACTTACTATAATATGATGACCTAAAGTCTGAAAAATAATGCTAGAAATATCAGATGAATCGAGCGTGTATTACATCGATATTTTAAATTCTACAAGCATTGAAATATTCCATTGTAAGAAAGAATAAAGTATCCAGGAATTTTTTAAATTTCTCCAGCACGTGTATTCAAATATAGCTCTTTTACAAGTATTATGAATCCTAGTCAAGAATGCTTTTCCAAGTCCAAAGATCACCCTACATTAATCTTTTCTTGATTCCAAGCACTATTAATATAAGAGTGAATCTGGACGTTTCTATACAAGTCATTTGTTATGTTAGAATTAAAAGTTGGCTCAGTTTGATGCTTTCGAGAGCCCGACTCTGAATGTCTCCTATTGGCCCAGTTATACTCCAGACTCACTACCTTCAGACTTAGCAGTCTCTCTCTCAAAGTAACATTATTCATTATTTGCGCTATCTTAACGTTTAAAGTGTCTATTACCCTAGTCAGTATAGCTACATCATTGACTGAACCTGACATTACGCTTCCCTTCACTTTACTTCACTATATTTGGGCAATGTCATTGTTGCTTATCGTCCTCTCACTCCGTTACGCTTTCTCCATCGCATACTTCACATTTTATTAAAATCGATCACATCCAATATTATGTATCACTCACCTCTCCTTCCTTATAGTACGCATAGAACACTAGCATAATCACTATAAGCTCGGCCCCATTGTGCTAATATCCCGCTCTGGGTCGCGAAACCCTTTTCAGGTTTTTTTAGGTGATCTTTTACTCTCTCATCATCAGCTGCTTACCCAGTTCAAATATATTTCTCTTCCACTCTTGTCCCTTTTCAATCGCCTCGCTCGGTGTTCGTGTACCCCACCCTCACGTCGAGACCGTTAATCACAAGTCTCTCCCACAATACCAGCAAGGCTACAAATCAACTCCTCAAAATACTCTGCCCGCTGCGGTTACCATATGAGAAAAATGAAGTATGGCCGACATTTCCATAAAACCGTCTTAAGTCAAAGTGGAAAGTGGAAAGTGGAAAAATCATAAAACCAATAATGCATCCTTCTCGCATTGCCTTTGGACTATCATAATCCAGGACTTGTCATATAGGCGAACAACCCTGCGTAAAGAAAGCCTCCCCAGATTATAATGCCTCATCATACTCACCATTATCATAGGGCGTGATGCAGGCCCCTTGCATATACGAGTCTAGGAGTTAAACACTGGAAGGATCATGAAGAAACCAAACGTCTTTGCCCGCAGCCTCTTCTATGAACAGACATTCCCACAGTTTTCTTTGAGGACCTGCTCCGCTAAGCATGACCAGTGCCTGACCACGTCTGAGAAGTTTCTCATTTCAAGACCCATCTCCTTATTTTGTATATAATTGTATAATAAGCCTATAAGTGACAGAGAACATTCCTGCGCCTCCACTCTGACATGATTATAATATTATATCCAATTATACTATATCATTTTCTGATAAACTCCCTAATAGTGATTAGAACTTACAGCACGCGATTCAGACATGAGCTCCGTGCGACAGAAAGAGACTATTACATGTGATATCTATATTAAATGAGATATGTTGTGAGCGACACACAGCGTGCTGATCAAACAATGAGTGAATGATTTCATGTTCAAAGAATACCTGGCTCCATGTATCTTATAAGCTTCTCACATAATGTAAAAAATTTTAACACTATTCGAGTTACGCACTATTATGCAAAATTTGACGCAATAAAACGCATCAAATCTACACATATCTATCCTTTGTAACAATTGTGTACTACTACCTTTGCTCTATTTACCTACTATCATCCTTTGTTGAGATTCACAGTAAAATGCGAATAGCAGAAAATCTAAGCAAATCGGTCCTACATAGTATTTCACTATCACGAACGAGAGCTGCATTATTCCTTAGAGATGTACGCACAATAACAAACTTATGGAGTGTAGCACATTACCGAATGAATGGTAGTCAGTCCTGTATAAGACTAGCAAGCGTGATGCTGCACGATTGCTTGCTATTGTCGACACATAGAAGACTCTCTACACAGACACCGATATTCGTTATCTCGTAAACGCAAGCACGTCGAAATAATAGCTACATATCCCTGAAAAATGATCTCAGTAACAAAGGATTTATTACACGAAAAGTACGAATATTATCAAGTACCACGAGCACAGATTAAGAGCGCATAGCTCGTATATATCACTTAACGCTGAGGAGTAACAATCAAGTGATTCCTCTGCTTTCACTACCAATATTGATAGAATACATGATATTAGATGAAACATGATATAACGCACCTCAACAGTCCGAGCACCTTAAGTGAATGCCGAGACAAACATTCTCAAGCAGGCAGAGTCATCTACCTTGAAGACCTAGCCAGAGCAATTAAGATACTATGTATTTATCAATGCTTAAAAAGACACGAGAGACAAAATATAAATTCCCATAAAGGATATCTTGGTAGCACTTCCGATCAGAGACTATGTTTAGAAACGCGCTGCCATACTAATATAAACAAACGCGTGCGCTATATATTGTCGATATATGTGGGATCTAAATATTTCCTGCGGTCTCCTCAAGTCTCACATCATTGCAATTCATCACCCAAAGATACACTTGGGTTTCTATTGATAAATATCTCTTTTTTTCTGCCATACATGAAAGTTGGGTTCTCAATATGGCCGACGACATGTAAATATTATCACAATTAAATTCTATACGCCTGAGAGAGAAAAAGATAAACTTTTATACAGTCAGACACTAGAGTAGAGAGAATCACACCATCTCAAGCTAAAGTGAGCTAGCAGTCTCATAAAGGATAGTCTATGATATATAGCTATGCTAAACCGTTGCCGATCCCGGTATATATAGAATTGCACTCGGAGATATCTGTTCTACCACCGAGGAAGTCTAAATGTCGACGTAATAAAATGGAAAACTTGAGTGGTTGATTGAGTTTAAAAAAATAGAAATATAAAAAATTTTCATAATGACTAATCTACCATAGATATAATATCTAATATAGTCATATTATGGCCGCTGATTTCAGCGATGTAGAGAAACAAAAAGATTGGAGCAAGAGAGAGCGTGGTCTTTTTCCAATTTTAACAGAGAGAGAGTATACCTCGGTTGGAAACCATTGATGCGTTGCGAATGACTTCCACGAATACACTGAGCCGGAAAGTGTTTATGCAATTATCAAAGTACTCATAGGATGGACTAATGACGTTAATGGGCACCGAATACGAGAAGTAGAAAGGGACAAGCTAGCGAAAGCCTTTCCCACATGTATTGCTGAGCATAAAGCTACTTAATTTAAACTCTAGAGTACAAGAGAGAGCGTATCATCTACAACACAACCCTATAAACAAGCACGATAAAAGGTGCGCATGACTGTCAAATACTTTCTCTCAAGGAAAAACCGACGATCCATAATGACCCACTCGAAATTTTGCGATTATACCTCTACAGCGTCTCAATACTAAGGAGATTTCGAGGTACCGTATCTCGTATGTCATAGAATCCTTGTAGTGACTATCTCGGCTCTCAAACCTCGACCTTAAATGCAACACAGTAAGTTTTCTAAACAGCGGCCTCGTAATACTGAAATGTGAGAATTTTTCGCTTTACAATCGGAACTGAAAGGCAATCACGGACATTATAACCACATAATAATTGTATCAATTAATTTATGCTATATGGTTTATTTACTCAACTTTCATATGTAATTGGTGAACTTTTTATGATAATATTTAATATAATGAGGGTATTTTTGTGAAAGCATTATCATTTGAGAGAATGGATGTTGCTCTGAAATGGGATATACACTCCAGGGAGTGAGTAGTGAACGAGCAAATATCATAGTTCGAGGCCCTAAGTGAACATCAATGTTAAAATGATTCACAATTGTTGGGGTTTAATACTTCCACTAATATATAATTAACCTGAGTAATCAGCCGGGGATTTGAGTAGTATCACACTTTATATCAGTATGGGTAATATTAGAAATAGACTATATAAACAGGAATACCATGCAGAATGATTAAGAGGAGGAAAGGCAACGAATTTACTAGAACGTTTATGTAGAGATGTTTTGGCATAGAGGCCTACAGATTAATATAGCATTTTAGTATCAGTTAATACGTAATATAGATAAGCCAAGGAGAGGTTATGCGCACATTATATATCACGTATTATATAGATATAGAAAGATCCATCATGACTTTCTGAAGCTTCCACCGTTATCTAGAGAAGAGTATTACTCCTAGCATCGATATATAAATTCTATTAAATAGCTGGATATGAAAATATTATACAATTATACTGTAAGGAAAAAAATATATGATAACCGAGTTAATTTATATCCACATACCTATTAACTCACTAGATAAATCGCCACTGTCATCTAGTACCTGTAATGTAGTCATACAGAAGAACATTATATAGACATAATAACTATCAGTATTATAATATATATTATATAGTATAACTGGGTTCATTCATAGTGGGTAGTAATATTCATGCGGAATATAGAAGATATTATAGTTTTGATGACAGAAATAGCGATTGTATAACTGCACTCTAAATATAAAATATTATATCAAGGCATATATATCATATATAAATATATTATATATAAATATATATATATATATATATTATAAATTATCCATATATATATATATATTATTATATAAAATAATAATTATTAATATTATATATATATATAATATCATATAAAATATATATTTAATATATATATAAGATATTATATAATAATATATAGCCTACTATCATATATATATATATAACTATTATAATTAAGTAGTGGAATCATATAATATTATTGAGGGATGGATATGGAGGAAGTTTACGATAATGTATACTAGCTAACTTTGACTTCAATACCTATATACTATTGAATATATGCCTGAACTACCCTCTTAATATTTCTACGCAAATGGACAATTCTTTAAATTATTAAGTTGTTTATTTCAAACAAATTAATAATTAAGAAAAACAGATAAAAAAATATATTGAAAATTTACTTTGAAAATTGTTCAAGAGTACAGAGCTGCCAGGTACAAGTACAAGTTACATCAATTTTTGAAATCAAGTTGAGTTTCTTTCACGTACTTCTCAAAAAATGTACCTTAAAAACATAAGATATCTGTTAAGTACTTGGTACTAGAATACCGCAATGCTGATATATATATTATATACTCATTACTACATTATATTATATATATATATATATATATATATAGTAATATTATATACTATATATATATCTAATATAAATTTGATAATAAATAATAAATATTAATCAATAAGAATATAATAATGGTATTATAAACGTAAAAAGAAATAATAAAAATGAATAATACACACCACACCAATAAAGTTGCTGGAGGTGGACCATTCTTGGTCTTAATACCTACTTATATATATAAATAATATATGTATAAAAGTATACAGTCATATCTATAAATAACTCTTTATAATATATTTATTAATATATATTAATATATATATAGAGTATTATTATATATGGATAATTAAAATAATATATATAAATTATATAAAATATAATTGAAAATATTAACACAAATATATTCAAAATATTTATAGTTTAATAATATAGTTAATTTCATTAAATAATATAATAATAATATAAATAAATTTATATTATTTTAATAATATATATATATATATTTATATATAATTTAGATAAAGTAATTACCTATCAATATTATATATATATATATATAGATATTTATAAGTATATTAGATTATATATATATTATATATATATATATTATTAATACTAATATAATAAGATTAATTAAAATACTATATAGATATATTAACATTATAATAATAAGTTAATTTATATATATCATATATATATATATCTTATACTTATAATATGAATATATATATATATATATAGGTAGTATGTGTTATATAATTTAAATTAAATTTATAATTGATAAATACTCCATGAATAATTCTTCACTTACCTAGGAATTAGATCCCGGGTCCGAAATACGGTATTCGCAAGCTTGGAGTATGAATCATTTGGGGACCACGAAAGTGATACTAAAAAAGTTAAACGTGACTTAAAACCTATGAAAGAGTTCTTGTCTGTTAGGAAATAGGACCGCCTATGTCCGGTGCAGATTACCTCAGCCACGCGATGTCAATCCATAAGCTCACCTAGACTCGGGTCAAATAGCAACACTCTGACTGACATAAGACGCCCTTATTACCTATTGCAAGAATCTCTTTCAAAGTTTTAAGATGCACGTTAATCTTGTTTATAGCTCATTCTTGGTCAAGTAATCAACACACTGGCTATTACCACGTTCCTGCGAATGGCAGGGATCTAATCCTGGTAAGATGAATTTGTATTCTAGAGATTATTTTTATCAATACTATATATATATATTTCTGTTTTTTAAATTATAAAGCATATTACATCAATAAATATATTAATATAATATAATATATATATATATATATATATTTAATAATATATAATATAGTACTATTATATAATAATAATATTATAGTAAATTATATATATAATAATCTTATAATATATAAGTTTTTATATAATATATTAAATTATATTAATTAAATACTATATATTATAATTAATATAATATATATATATAATAATTAATTAATTATATTATATAGTATTATATATAATAATAATATTATATAATATATATATTATAAAATATATATATATATTAATATATATATATTATATATATATTATTAATATATATTAATATATATAATATATATATATAATAAATTATAATAAATTATTATATATATATTATATATATATAATATTATATCAATCGCTAGATTTGTTACAGGTTATATAATATATAAACTTTTCAGAGTAGACCTTGATTCTGAAAAATTGCAAAAGTTGGAGGTGAATTTAATAACCAATATAATGCTGACACACCTAACCACTAGGTCTCAATATCTAAACCTTAGGGCACAAGGGAGTTTTGGTCAATTCCTTCATTCAGCTACAAATCCATCGCGCTACTTTGCTGACATTAATGACAAGCTGGTTGTAACGGACTCAGGACTCAAAGCTGTAAGTACAATATGAAATTTATCAAATAGATGCTCTTTTATTACCACACATCTAGAAAGCAATAATATGTCTTACTTAAGTTATATTTACAAATTTTTTTTTTATTTCTTCTAAGGTTGACTCAAGGCTCAAGAGTAAAATTTGACTAAAATTTTGGAACGTATTATTTATGCGAAGATGAAACATTTATATAATATATATATTATAATATATATTATAATATTAATATTATAATATATTATATAATATATTATTATTATATAATATATATATATATTATATATAATATAGTATATATATTTATAATAATATATAATATATTATATATATATTATATATAATATATTAAAAGATGAACACATAATTAATACCATAGTTTTATCTATATATGATATCTCAAATATAGTATCAGTATTAATAGTTCAAATACATGATAAATACCTATAAATAAGAATTTTATTAATTATTATCTATATATGTTAATTTAACACTATATATATGAGATAGTATCCCGTGAGTATAAATACTTATATAATATAGTATGTAAATATACTATATTTAATTATTACTAACTATAGAGAGTATATAGTAACTATAAATAAGCTATATTAAATCGTATATATAAATCAGTGGCAGTACCATTGAAAACTTATAATTGGAGTAGGCAGCTATAAGAATATCATATAATATATATTCACTGAGTTATAGTAATATATTCTATATATCGCTAAATATTATAAATATTTTTAATATTATATATATAGAGGTATATAATATAATAATAAACCGTAATAATAATATGAAAATAAGTACATTTAGTATATAATAATATATTAAATATAAAAATATAATTACATGATACAATATATAATAAATTAATTCAAATTACTTAAATACAGCGTTGAAGTTGGGTTTAAAAACTTACACCACTAATCATCAAAATAACATAATAAAGGGAATAGGAATTACCTTTGTTGGAACCTGTAACATCTTTTAACTGTGCTGAAATGTAATAACAGAAAAACAAAATAATATAATAATCATGTAACTTATTTCTCCGAAAAAGAACTACAATACACTACAGCGAATAAGAACATCTTTATTTGGAAAATCCCTGGTATACAAGATAAATGATTAAGCATAGGAACATGTAAAAATATACATAAATTATTATAAAAAGAAAATGATGTATAATATATAGTCAATATTATTTAAAGTGCAGAAGCCTATTTTAGAGACCTGTTATCTGGGTTATCGTCGCTGTTAAAATAAATAGAACTTTCTAATTAAATTTGCCCTTTTTCTTTTAACCTAAGAATACATCATGGTATACCAGTACCCGTGGCAGGAGTGGGGTCTCTCGGGCATTCCGGAGAACTACGGGATATGACTAATTCCCCCCCGTGGAGGACTCCGCGAAACTCCCTCTGCTACTGGTGGTATTTGGTGTCGCGTTGGTTCTTCTGCGCCCTCCTCCCAAGCTACCAAAACATTTTGTGGGTACTTGAACCGTCCCACCCACGTGTGGTTTGCACTCGTCGGCTCGAAGCCCCCTACAGTGCCGTGTAATACCTTTATTATAATAATTATAATAGTTATCATATATAATTATTATAATATTCTAATATATAAAGTGAATATATATATTTATATATTTATAATATATAAATAGTACAATTATAATTAACAATAGAATATTAAGGGAAAGCGTACAGTACATAAACTTTAATACGTATAAAATTTATCAGTGTTATTTCTAATATTGATGCAGAATAATAATAACAACTCATACTAAAAGGTAGCAGGTCACTTGCTAATTTATATATATATATCACCCTGTTACGTATAGCTAAGAAAGTCGTATATAAATAGTTATTACTATATTCATAAGCTCAAGCGTCAAAATACTATAATCTTTAGGTATAACGCTTACTATAACAATATTTATATATATTATATATAGTAAATTAAAACGTATTTAAATAAGGTTGAATCTATGTTTATAATTATCTATTTATTTATTTTTCTTTAACATTTCCTACTAAAATTTTAACACAAGGATTCCAAACTGTATATACCCTTTTTCACTGGTACATTTGTTTTTGAGGGATATGAAATTTTCTTTTTTTTTTAACGTTTCCGCAATAAAATTTTACCAGGATCAACAATGGTAATAACTAGAATCCCGTTTTCCCTAGATAGACTATTGTGGTAGTTATGAGAAATGAGTTGTAGTTATTGAGACCAATAAGAGTTCGTAGTTTTTAAACCAAATATATTGACCTAGATAATTAATCATAAAATAATATTTATTTTTTAATATTCATTATATATTATTCGATTTATTATATTATTATTATTCATTATTGTTGTACGTTAATTATTAAATTAATTAATACACATTATTACTATTGATTTCTTGTTATTAATTCATTGATTAATTAATTAATTTATAATTAATACAATATTTATTTTTATGTAATGAATAATAATAATCTAAGGAATCAATAGATACATACTAATAATATAAATAAAAAAATAAATGAATCGAATACATCTATATCAATCATAACTCAAAGAGGGAAGATCTTCCTTTCCTGACATCTATTGGACTTTATCACCGTGTAATTTTTTAATTTCAAAGAAACGTGAGGCATCTAGGATCTGATTTTTTAAAATAGATATACATGGCTTTTCAAGACTATTTTTCAATATAAAAATCTACTTACATTCCATTATGCATTATTTTTATTATTTCTATAAATTATAAGCGTATGGCAAAAGATTAAGATTATTATTCTCCTTAACGTATAGATAACAAAAAAAAAATAATATTCAATAAAAAAAGACCCACATACAGAGCAAGTTTTAAGGATTACTCAATAATGACCTGTTGGGGCATGTGCACATTTTGGATAGCTAAAGGACACTCTTTACATCGTTATAGATATAATGAATATTAATATATATATATATTACTAATATCTATTATATTATACTATATTTATTAGTTGAGTATAATAATAGATTAAGTTACCTGTAGTTAGATATATATAGATATTAATATAGTATATATATATATATATATATATATATATATATATTATATATATTTAATTAGTATATATATTTCTATATGATATTTACTATATTATGATTATATTAATTATTATATATATATATCATATATAGATATATAGATATATATAAATATATATATATATATATATTATTACTAGATGTATATGTCAGAATTGACTATTGGGGATAAAATGCAAATTAATATTCGTACGTCCGATTAGGCATAGAAATTCAACCACCTTACGGAAGATAGAAGGAACTGTATAATTATCCAAAATTTTTATTATATTATGATAAACCGTCTGGTCGTTAAAGTTAGTTTGTTTTTTTTAATTAAATTATATTTTTTAATAAATTAAGTATTCTTTTTTTGCTATACACCTAATAAACTACTTTTTAAATAATTATAGTTACTTTTTTCCATTATAATTTATGTTATATTTAAAGGAGCTCCGACATATTTTGCGTATATGACTATACCTCTTGATAGGATCATATCATAAGCCCCTATTATAATATTAGTATACATTATTATATATATATATATATAATATAATATTATTAATATTTAATATATATATATTAATATATTTATATTATAAGTTATATTAATATATATATTATATATATAATATATTATAATATAGAATATTATATTAGCTTTATATTAGGTAGCATATATAAATATAATTTTTCTATATATATAATAATATTATGATATTATAATAATAATTATAATATTTATTTATATAATATATATTTATTTATATTATATATCTTACAACTTTTATAATTACCATATTAATTATTATATATTATTAATATATATCTATTATATATATAGATATTGTGTATATATATATATATATATAAATATATCTATATAATATTAATATATATAATTAATAACAATGCAAGGACCTTGGGGTTCAAGTTACATTTAATTTGTTCAAGTACCAAGTACTCTATCGAAAATTTGGTTCCATTGTCTACAAGGTCTAACGCGTTTAAGTATCTCTTTGAATCTGTCTCAAGTAAAGATACCATGGCTATCAAAAGTTACAAACTTATAATAATATATATTATAATATAATATATTATATATATAATAGATTACTAATATATTATAATATATAGATAGATTATATAATTATATTATATGTATAATAGTATATATATAATTAGTTGACAACTCTATTATGTAACTTTTAGTATTATAGTAAGTATATATATTAATATATTATGATAATATAATAGTATAATCTCATGCTTTATGAATATAAATATTATTATATTCTATATAAAAAAGTAATATTAATATTTTATATACATATTATCGTAAAGGTAATTTATGAAATAATACGATATATATTAGTATAAGTAAGATAGTTATATATATAATTGTAAGTAAATAATTGTATTATATATAATATATAGTATAATATAAGATATATAAATATTTAGATTAATAGTGATAACTATAGAATTATATCTTATGTCTTAGAGATAAATGTGACGTCCGCTACCCGGCATGACCGCATCGGCAGACATACACGGCTTAAAATTAGGGGTACAACCGGGCCAATCCGGCCCACTCCGCAACTAAATCCGGCCATCGCGATTCAATCACTTCAGCGCTACATCCGGCAGATAGGTCCGCGATTCCGCCCTTTCTACGTCATAGACAGGATCGGATTTTTAATATTATTATATATATATTATATAATATATATATATATATAAAAATTCCACTCCAATATTTTGTTATAATTTCGGCTAGGCGTTAATAGAGCAAACTAGCAAATAGTATAAATAAATTAAAGTTTGAAATTAATTATAATTATAATAAGTTATATAATGTTATATAGTATGTAATTATAGAATATTACTATAACTTGCAGGATTTATATTATAGTTTATTATTATAAGGATAAGATGATTTAAAGTTGCAGTTATATAATATATAGATATAAATAGTTATAACAAATCAATATGAGGTATATATAGTACTATTATTATATAATAATATATAATAATAGTGTTATACTTAAATTATTAACTTAATCTTGTAGGCGTAGAGAGAAAAGGGAAATGCAATGAGAAAATTTCATTCACATTAAATCGTCATGGTCATCATCCCTACCTCTCTTTCTCCAAACAGGGTAGGGTGCGAACAATGACACCGGGCATACGAGAATGTAGTAGAAACATATGACGTGAGAAGAAGATCGATAAAAAAGAACTCGAGCTTATACGGTTCCTTTATATCCGTTTTGTGAAAACCACCGTCGCAGTCCAAAAATGCATCACCACTTCCAGAACCTTTCCATACGAGCGGGAGATAACGACTGGACCCACTATGTGTACAATCAGGTCATGTTGGGATTCTTACCTTACGGAACAGCGTGGAGTCTCACGCAAGGCATAGCCTCAATTCTATCAAAATCCTGCTCATTTCACTCTTATTTCCTGAACAGACCAATGCCACCTTTTCTCGCCCTCTGAACGAAAGTCACATTCTTGTCACCTCCAGTTGCATTTCTTTACTGACTCAATCCACTTTTTCTTCGGTCTCTCCAGCCGGTGATTTCCAAGCACCACTCTCCCACTAAACTGTACATCCGTTTAAACGAACCGAGTTAACATCCCATTCTTTCTACATGACAACCACTCTTAACTGTATTTACTTATTCCTCTCATTTATACCATCACTTTCTTTCCTCGACAATTTAAAAGCGAATGCGTCCGATATCGTTCATTCTCAAGTCATCAATTCCTTTTCACACTCTAGTCCCTGCCTACTTAAGATGGTCCATATCCCTGAACACATTGAACATTAGATCTATACTCTATTACCAGACCAAAAATCTCATACTTCCATTTACATGCACAGGCAAACAACATGCCTTCATGTAAGACCCGAGCTCACTCAAGACTTAGTACTCTTTACATCACCAACGATAATTTGCACCCTAGCCACCTTAAGCCATTGTTAACAGACTTTCCTAATGCACCCTGCATACATCGTTCCTTATTTTCATCCAACATCTAACCTAAATATTTTAAACTCAGACAATCCTAGTTCACTACCAGCTGCTCACGATCTAACATAGCTTCACACCGAAGACAGTCTCCCTCTTATTCTCATTCTAGACTTGTCAAACCTCGCTTTTAAACGCAATACAAATCTCTATAACCAATGCCTTCAAATTCTTTTGCAGAATTCGGCCACACAAACCAATATCAGCCGTCATATTAAATAGTAAAGGATCCTCTAGCTCTCCGGTTGCATTACTCACTACTCATCTTACAAACCATTCCCTAATGAGCCACCTCTCCCCGCACCTCTAAACGGACTTTACATAAACACCCATCTCTGCATCCACTAAATTGAATATCAAGGAGAGCAATGCACTGTAGTTTTTAGGAGCAAATAAGTAATTAACAATAACTTAAGAAGAAGCCAATCACTTTCGCGAAATTTATTTATTTTTACACACGGCCTATGAAAATTCTATCAAACCTGACCTTTTGATTTCTATTAGAAGCTTGCGCTTCTTCAATGTGTTACGAAAAAAGAAAGCCACTATCAATTTTCCCTGTGTCTCCTTTTCCGTTATATTTGGGACTGTATAATTGCTTTCCGCCCACCTTCTGGTATCTTCTTCACTCTCGTTCCAACTCTAGTTAACACAGTTTCAAAATTCTTCTTTCAGTTTTCTCCCCTTCCTCTTTAATCAATTTCTTATGGGTATCCATCTTCCCGTCCGTGCCTTACCGCCTTCATCGCTTTCCAGAGCCACCTCTGATCTTTCTTCAAGTTTACCTTTTCTCCTAAAACTCATATTCACTACCATATATATATATATATCTATATTCATTTTTATATATACCTTATTAGATATACAGTAGATTTACTTTCCTATTCTCGTCATCTGTCTTAGTCACTTTTATTCAGGTATTATCTTTATACTTCTTATCGAAATTTTCTTCAGTTTTGGTTGATTATATATATATCATATATATTATATTATATATTATATACATTATATAGTATATATATATATAATATGATATTATTATATATATATTTCTATTTATATATACTACTATTTAATATATATATAATTAATATATATATATATATATATATATATACTATATATGACTTATTACTTTCGATTTATATATACATTCTTCTTTAGATCTTAAAGCCAAAATTGTTAAGATGATAATAGGTAATATTTTATAAATAAAATAAATTATAAGTAAATAATATATTAGAAATTTTATATATATATAATAACGAATAAATTACATACGATACAAAATATATTTATTATAGATATATATAAGAATATCATATTTAATATACTTAGAAGTACTATATATATATATATTACTCACATATATATATAATATATAATATGGGAAATCAATATACCTACCCTCACTACCCTTATGATTAGGGGTCAGGCATAGCGAGGCTTCTTTACGGCAGGGAAAAGCACAGCGGAGGGATCCGTGTGCCCCTCCAATCAAAACAAATGAAAAAATAAAAGCAACTAATGTAAGTAAATAATCTCTAAACTTTCTATTTATTTACTAGTATCATAATGTTGGAATGTTTATTATTAATATTGAGAAGCTCAGTTCACACTGATACTTATAAAATTAAGATATTTTATTTCTCTTCGTTTACACATTATTTTATAAGGATCATTGACTGTGAGGAGAAATGATTTGTGCCTCAACCAAAAAGCATAAATTAATCTCTGAAAACAAACACTCTGGTATGTCATTAGGCATCGTAAAAGAAACCTATTGCGGTTATTGGGGTAAAATTATTTTGGTAGGGATTTTTCCACTTGGCTCGTCTCGTTCTTTGGAACCAAACCTAATTTCATTAAAAAGTTTAAGAAGTTAGACTATAATGATTATTTAATTTATTATCAAATTCATTATATATATAAATATAATCGTAAAGAGTTACTAGAATGTATATATATATTAGATATAATATAATAGTATATTAATATAAGACGTTGAGAGAGAGAGAGAGAGAGAGAGAGAGAGAGAGAGAGAGAGAGAGAGAGAAGTTAAATTGACCGAGAAGAGGATAGAGATATAGATAGTAGACGTGAATAATATAGAGTAGACGAACGGATTAAGCAAATTGTATGGGGAAAGTTAATAATGATCGTTAAATGGGTTTAAACATATAATTTTTGTTATGTTATAAAAATTAATGTTCTGTGTTATACAAAATGGTTCAGTTTTGAAGCAGGCCGGGCTAACTATATAAAAATAGGGCAACTTCGTATGTTTCACCGTGTACGGCTTAATATAGAAAATTTTCGCCGATAATACATGGAAGAAAAGGAGGAAGGGAGTGGATATCTATAATCGACTTTAATTTTCGAATATATATATAAAAAACGATTACGGCATAGTTTAACCACTACGGTAACACTCAATATCATTTAAATTATTAATATATCAATTTAAAATCATTGTTTGATTATAAAAAAGAAAAATAGTTACAAAGATACTCCTTCATACAACAGGAAATCATAAACATTTTGCTACGAAATGCAGGCACATACGGGGCGCTTGGAGGCAAAAGTTTTCTTCTTTAAAAGACTTTACGGAGGCAAGGTCAAATTTATTATCAAAACTCAGCTAAACAAAGAAAAAGCACATTATTTTTCAGCATTTATTTATTCATAATCTTCATTTATTTATTATATATAATTATAATAATAATAATACTTTATAAAATATTTGAGTTAATTCTAATTCCTCTGGTGGTGCTGCTTAGCGTATAATATCAATTATGACCGTGGGTATATTCTCGAGTGTATCGTTTAGCTTTTTCTTTTCAAAAATTCCAGTAATTATTATATAGAAAATTTAAAAATATGAATTATATTTTTTTGTCCGATATGTGCATTAGAACAAGTAAATGTTTATTTTAATTTTTTAATTTTTTCTTAAATTAAACGAGTGTTTATTAGATTCCTAGAAAAGAAAAAGAATTTAAGGTAGGGAAAAAAAACAACGTAAAAAAAAATTATAATTCACCTTCTTTATTGTATAGTCTTGAAATTTGCTCTCTGTATTTTTGGAGAGGTACGAGCCGTTACATTTATAATTGTTAAAAATAGGGTATCTCGACTGGCGATCTAGCTTAGCACCTTATCTCTTGTTTAAATTTTACATAATCTTCATTTGTATTATGTAATGTATTCTTTCAATGACCTATTTTCACAAAAATACGAGAATTTATAATAACTGCAAAAAATTTGAAGAAGATCGTTCTTTCCTATAATAATAACTCGTGCTAAGCGCGATAGCACGATGGTAGGAGTCGCCTCTGGATATAGTATATGTAGTCATATAATATAATATATATAATATATATACTAATAATATATATATATATATATATGGTATATATATAATATATATATAGTATTAGGTCTAATTCGGTATTTAATTAAAGTATATAATAATTATATAATATATAATATAATATATATATATATTATTAATATTACTACATAATGCATATATATATATTGTTAATATATATATATATATATATATTAATATAATAAATATATCTATATAAGTATAATATATATAATTTATATTTAATAGTATATATACTATAAAAAATATATTATTAGTTGAAAAGAGAAAAGGATGCCAGTTGAGAATTTTCGTTCACGAGCCGCCACTGATGTATATATATAATAATATCTATTTTTATATATAATATTATAAATATATAATAAGAACTAAGCATTTTGAGTGAAACTATTCAGAGCTATATTATTTTAATTATATTAAATAGATGATATAATATATTATATAATTTGTATTCTCCACTTGTCTTCAGATTGGGTGTTACCGGATATAGTGTGAGGTGCTAACAATAGACACGAGAATTTATTAAGTAAATGAAACATTGACATAGGTCGAATGAATTTTTTTTGAAATTTCGGTCTTTTAATATCAGTTTTCATATACAGTCCCTCTATGCAAACATATCAGTTTCAGAAACTATTAATATAATCACACAATCAATTTTTACTAATGACGCACTTCTCAAAATAGGACCCTTCTCTTAACTTTAATCCCTTTACGTTTTAAACTGAATAATTGCATAGACCTTATTAAAGTTATGCCCTTCAATATATTCTTAGAGGGTCCTGAGTTACCCTAGGAAAAATAGTGCAACTTTCCTGTAATTATATATTTTGATAGCTTATTCCTTCCTACATAACTATTTGCTGAAGTAAATCTAGCTACTTATGCATTGGACCAACATCTTTAGCCCCATGACCACAAGTTTTTCTGTCCCGAAACTAACCCATATACCTGAAACTTTCATATTTAAGTAACAAAACCACGGATGTAACTAAATCACCAAGATAGATCTTCAAATTGATCTTGGATTCATTTCATCCAGCACCTTTAAAATTAGGGCATTTTTTTTACTTTAAAGACGGCATCCCCAAAATGTTTAAATTAATTAATTATTGTTTACAAATATACATGCGCAGACTGCATACCATACCATGTATTTGTTTATTTATTTTTTGGTAAAATTTTTATTATTTTATTTAAACTTTTGACTTGTTATATTTCCATTTTATACAGTTTCCATTAAAATGTTTCTTTTATGTTTTTAGCTCACTGATGATGCATTATAATTAACCCGAAGCGTTTGGCAAAGATAAAAGAAGCAAAATAAAATGGTTTAATAAATTAATGTAATATGGCCAGAGTTTTATTTGCAGTATTTTGCCTTCATTATAAAAATACGATTTCTGAGAAATAAGCCCGTTTCTCTCTCTCTCTCTCTCTCTCTCTCTCTCTCTCTCGCATCTGGGCGGGGCGTCTCTCTCTTCATCTCTCTCTCTCTCTCTCTCTCTCTCACACAACACACCCACACACACAATACACACACCACACCCACCACCCACATCCACACCCACGCCACCACCCGATACCGGGCGAGCGGAGCACACACCCAACAGCCCAGCACACAGCACACACCACATATATATATATTATAATATGAATATATATATATATAGTATAATAATATAGTATAATATAATATATATATAGGGTATATATATATAGGTATATATATATAATATATAGATAGTATCGTAATACTTATTTTATACCCCCTCAGTATACCTAAGTAAGAAATTCGGCCAATAATATCTAAAGCCCACAGGCCGGTTAGCAACGACATATATTTTACTAGTACGAGCTTCTATTTTTCTTTTCTTTTTTTCCCTTTTTCCTTTCTCCTAAGCAAATCATATCTAGTTTATGAAAGTTTGTCTTCGTCCGACGTCTTTATCCACGTACACAAATGTTTTCACTTCTTTTATAAATTTATGCTCCCCAACGCCCCACAAATGATACATATTCAGAGCACAATTAATACCTTCAAAAAAAAAACATATATATAATACTATAATATATGATTATATATATATACATAATACAATAATTCAATATTAACTAAAAAAAACATATATAAATATATATATATTATATATATATCTATATATATATTATAATATCTATATATATATATATATATATATATATATATATATAATATATATATATATATTATTATATATATCTATATAAAAATCAATATATATAATTTATTATATTCATATTTAGTATTAATATAATCATATAATGATAATATGATATAATTATTGAACTATATATATAATATAATATGTATTATATATATATATATATAATAAAATATATATATAAATTGAAAATAATGTAAGTGAAATAAATTACTTGAGAGAGGAGAGTGAGGAGGAGAGAGAGAGAAGAGAGGAGAGAGAAGAGAGAGAGAGGAGAGAGAGAGCAGATGAGATGTTAAGGAGAGAGAGAGACGAAGTTTTATGCTTGTTATTTTCGGCAGTTAGAGAGAAGAGAGAGAGAAGAGAGAGAGATGTAGATGAGAGAGTATGAGAAGAGACGATTCTCAGCCTAATCAGCTCAAAATAACAAGAGAGCGGAACCTTATTTTACTCAAATTTTTCTTGTTAATTCCAACAACTGAGATGCAAAATGACCCGTTGCGAGGCGTTTTCGTTCATGTGGTGAGGCCTTGTAGGCAAGTATTTTCTGGTTTCAACGTCTTTCTTTGATCTTAGCCGTATATGTACAGAAAACTTACTATACTTAAAAATTAATGATATAAACAGAATATAATGTTGTCATTATAAGTGATTTGAGGGAGGTATTTAGCTTCGGTACATTAATAAGAAAAAATTATATAAGAAAATAGTTTGGTAGGCTGAGCCTCAGAGTTTTCTATGAAGTTACTCCACTGAGATATATATATTATATATATCTATATATTATTAATAATATATATATATATATATAATATAATATAATATAAATGATATAAATTTTTATGGGGAGCTAATACCTAGATATCATTTTATAGTATTAATATAATAATTATATATGTATATGGAAAATATATATTGTATATATTATAGCCTAATATATATATATATACGTATATATATATATATAATATATATATGATATATATATTATACTATAATTGTATTTATTATATAAATATATAGTATATATATTAATATATATATATCATAATATACAAATATATATCTATATATACTATATATATACTAATATAAATATATATATATATATAATATATATATTATATATTATTTACTAATATATAATATATATATATAATATATATATATATTATATATTAATTATATACATATATATTAATTATATATATATATATATAATATATATATATATATAATTACTATATAATACTATAATATTATATATTATATATTATACTATATATTAATTATATATATATATATATATATCTTTTTATCCTTTTTATGGTGCAGATAAACGTTTTTTTTTTTTTTTTTTTTTTTTAAATTTTTTTTTTTTTTTTTTATAAATTATTTTATTGTGAATAAACAGGAGTACCAAAAAATTTTAATAAAAAATAAGATAATTATTTAATAATATCGTTACTTTTTACGAATCTTTCGTTTGGCAGCGTCCAAGACGCAGCGACGTCTAGGGATATTTTCTGCTGCAAAAATCTTACCCGAAAAAAGTTACGGCAAAGTTGATTGATTGTTGGTTAGGTCGAAATTTACCTTATCGTCGATCAATATAGGTTAGGTTGTATTTTACACTGCATCGTCGATCCATATAGGTTAGGTAGCGATTTATCTGCCCTCTAAGTTCAGGTTATGATTTTTGAATATGTATATACAAATCTATATAAGAAAACAAAAACCCAATACGGAACCGGCAGTATTTTACCCCAAAACATTATTTTTTACCAGACCTTGAATATATATATATATATATAATATATATATTATATAATATTATATTATATAGTATTATATATATATATTATAATATATAAAATATATAATAATATAGTACCATATAATATATAATATAATATATTATATACATATATATATAATATATAATTTTATTATATAATATATAATATATATAATAATATTATATATAATATATATATATATATTTCTAACATAATTATTTATCATTGGTAAATAATTAATAAAATAAATAATAGTTATATTATTAAATATATATATATTATTAATTATCATACATTATTATATATATAATATATATATTATATTAAATATAATAATATATATTAATATATAAATATTAATTAATCATATATATAATTATTAATATATATATTAATTATAGTATATATTATATTGATATAATTATATATATAATTAATATAATATAATTAAATATATTAATATAATATAAATTTATGATATATAATTATAAATTATATATTAATAAAATTAATATATATAATATATTATATATAATATAATAAATATTATTATATTATATATAATTATAATATAATAAATTATATTAAATTTATATATGATTATAATATAATTAATATATATATTAATATATTATAATATTTATATATATTTATTTATATATATATAATTATTTCATTAATATATATATTTACTATATATATATTATATAATTAATATATATTTATTGTATATTAATAATAATTATATACTAATATTATATATATTATATATATATATTAATATAATAATTAATTATATAATATATATTAATATTAAATTTACTAAGGGTCTGTGGGAAATACATAATATAATGAGTTTATATGGTGAGGCGGTTATAATATGTCTATAGAGGGGTATACATAATTATTGCTCATTTACTATAGGTTATATTTTTATTGTATATTCAATAAATATAGTTATATATAATTATAAACCATTAACATTATGATAGGTTATTATAGGGGTAATATATAACTTATATTAATATATGTAGTAGTAGATCAAGTCGTTAAATACTATATTAACTATATCTAGCTATAGTAACTTAATAGGTTACTATTGTAATATATATATATTATATACCTATTGGCAGGTCATTTTATTTATTGGTTATTATTTGCAAAAGCTAATAGCTACACTACGTACATGAACGTATTCGCTGCGATTATTTAGGACGCTGCACCGAATAGAAAAATTAGAGCCACCCCATGACATTATTATCATATATTATATATAAATATATAATATAATATATTTATTTTTATATTATTATATATTGTATTTAATATATATATTATAGTGTTGGTTTTAAATAATAAACTATTTTATTACAGAAGTAGAATAATAATAATATTATGCTGAGGGTACTC
>JABUQX010052615.1:7500-12500 GCA_015478945.1 Trachelipus rathkii | reverse complement strand
TTTTATTTTATAATTTGAGAGTTCTCAACTTCCAGAGTTGAATTTCATTTTAGATATTAGGAATGACATTATGGTCTGTAACATTATATATACTACTACTATCTCATACTATACATATATACCTAGTACGTATACTATATATATATACCTCTATATTTTATACTATATACTACTATATATATATTAATTATCACCAATATAACTATAATTATTATTATTATATTCGCCTCTAGCTCAAGTTGGTAGATAGACTATGCTTGGTTCAAGTCGTAGTACGGTTGAACCATAGATATCGAGATCTGGGTGGGGAGCGCATGAATGAATACGTGAGCTATTTCCTGTATAACTACTAACTTTCGATCTCACTCAGTAACGTTAAATCGCGTACAACTTGAAGTTGAGCTCGTGACTACTTACGGGTAAAGCTTCCTAGGCACATCTCCACGCGATTAGCTCTGCCTAGCAGGGAATATAGTAAGTTAGTGCGCATAGGTAGGGCTACCGGTCATGATACCAGGAAAGAGTATAGGGAAACATTCATGGTGTGTGGCGTCTCCACGCCATTGAAGAGATCGTACTGAGAACGTCGACCCTGGGGGGGGACGAGTTTATACATTATTATTATGAATACATAATAGTTATTATTATTATATACTACGGCATTCGCTTAAAGTTGAAGATTTGATTAATATAGAATGAGTTATATTATATACGCTCATATACCTTTATTATATTATATATATTTATAATTAGTATAATAAAACTATATAATATATATATATAGAGCTATATATATATAATATAGTATTCGGGTGGGCATTGATCACATCTTTAGTCCGTTGGTCCGCCCAGTCCTTGCCCTACCCGGACTCAAAAGTACTAGGTGCGGACTGTGGAGTGCGGAGTCGTCAGGATCTTAGCGGCCTTGCAACGTGCGGATCAAAAAAGTTCCGCCTCTTGTTCCGCACTTTAAAAAATGTAAAATACAGTTCACTTATTAAAGCAATCCTTATTGGTCTTATTATAAGAAATATAATTTTTAATCTTTAAAGTTTACTTAAATTATACTTTTAGTCTAAGACTTTTTGTTTTTTATATTAAATCTTCCATAAAACTACTTCTCTTGACTCTACACGCACTTTCAGGCAATATATCTCATAAATAAATTTAATTGTTTATAAGAGTTAATTAGTAATAATATACATTAAAATTAATTATATTAATTACTATCCCAATAATAAGGCAATATCTAATCATTCTGTGTAAACTCCAATTATATAATTATATATAATATATATATATATAATTATATATTTATATATTATATATTAAATAATTATATCTATATATACTATACTATATTATATATATTTATATATATATAATAATAAATATATATATATATATTACATATATTCTTGGTTCCACACAATATCATATATAACATATATATATATATATATATATATATATATATTCATTCTTATACATAATCTTATATATTAATATATATATACATAATAACTATATTATCTATCTATTTCTATCTATCTCTATCTCTATATATTAATAATACTCGTATCGTTATATATTTGGGTTTTTACACAGAATTGATTTCTAACATGAATTATGCAAGATATATATATATATTATATATAATATCATAGATATTATACAATTATAATTCTAAACATATTATTATTTAAATTAAAATATTAATACAAAAATAATATTAAATATAATTAATAATATATATATATAACTACCGAGCTTGAATACGTAGCAATTAAAAGCAATGGACTCTAGCAGTAGTCGAGGCTTCATGGAGTCCTAACTAAACGTTTGACGAGAATAAAACCTTTCTATGGGTGACAGGATGGTCAATAAATATTTATCAAGTAAAGGAGTCAGATGATTTAGGTGAGGACTTTAAATTAAGTAATGGACTGCATGGAAGTGACTTAACAGGTCAGCACTTACCTCTCACTATTGAGGACTCTATATCCCTTTCAGCATAGTGAATGAAATTATGTTGTACTTGTTATTCAATAAAATTATTAATACCAATAATATTATTATACACCTCCTCACTAGTATTTCTGACGCTATGATAGAGGAATAATATATAGTTATTGGGTGGGATATTTTGGAGGGCTAAAGAGGTTCAGCCTTAACTGCTTTTAATTTAAGCACCTAATCTTTTTGAAAGGTGATGTGGTTCTTTGTCCTTGAAGATTGAAACATTAGAGGAAGTGAAGTGGAATAATCTGAGATTTTGTAAATATTACCTTCAATTTGTTTACATATATATAATTATAAATAAATTTTTTGTAAGGGATTATATATCTATTTTAGATATTTATAATAATTAAATCTATTCGTGAGTCGCACTAATTATATTATAATGACGGTATAAGATCGTGCGTGAAGTTGCGGTGCTATTTCGTGTGGTGCATGATTGGAGACGTGTTGCTGGAGGAGATGTGACGAATATAGCGGAGGTTTGTTCTGGGATGTGGTCTGTAATAAGGGGCGAGGAGGAAGTACGGCTAGCGCAACTAAAGTTTTTTCTCCATGGTGGATCAGGAGTTGGCGCTAGGGACCTTAACAGTTTGGGTGGTACGTCGTAAAGAAAATGCGGGTGCCCCCTCATGTATATAACACTAACTAGATAAGTATATTATAAATAACTAATACATATATAAATTATTATATTATAAAATAATATATATATATTATAATATAGTAGATATATATTAGAAATGCAAAGAATCAGATGATATAAAATAAATATTATATATATAGGGTGATAAAAAATCGAATAAGTAGAAAAAAAAGTATACTACTCCGTCTTTTTGGCTCATTGGTAAATGTGAGAAAATTGAACATATTCAAAGGTAGGACAATAAATGGGAATAGCAATTCAGACAATTAGAGTGACATGTTCGTACTAAACCGGAGACTCAGGTTGTGGAGAGTGTACACTCAAAGGAAGTAGGCTAAAGGTTTAAGTGCTCACGTAAAGTAGAGTAATGTAAGGTGGAGGAACTGAGGTTTAAGTCTAGGGTTAGGGAGTTGGACAGAAGAATGGATGAGATTAGGAATGAGATTATGTGGAAAAACGTGTGAAAGAAGTTCTACTCAAAGAAAAGGATTGGGATATGTTAGGATAGGTACCTGGGACTGGGACTGGACTGGGATGGGTACTAGGCTGGGACGTTTGGACTTGGGACTTAGGAAAATGGAGTACTAGTGGAACTGGGAATCTGGGGACTGTGGGTGGGTTGACTGGGTGTGTGTGTGTGGGGTGGTCTGTGGATGACTGTTCCGTGGGGGGTATGGGTGTGGGGGTCGTGGATGTGGGTGGTGGAGGGGTTTTGTGTGTGTCGGTCTTAATAAAGTGGATGATCGTTAGATGAGATAAGAGAGTGAAGCAGGACAGCTAGGTAGCTGGCCGACAAAGAGAGTAGAAAGATGCAGAGAGTAAGTATGAGAGCAGAGAGACAATTTGAAGATGAGATGCAAGAAGACAAAAGCGAATACGATATATAGATAGAGAAGATATAGAAGTATACGAGGAAGAGTAGTAATGAATAAATACGGGCATTATATTCTCAGAAATAGATATAATTATTAAGTAAATTAATGAGTACAATAATATGTGGTTAAGAATAACTTACTTGGCCTATATTATATATAATTATTATATTAATCATTTATTTATTATATAGCTTCATATATTTATTGATAAATAGCGTTCTTAATTAGTTGATAATATTATTATATTATTATATAGCATCGGCAGTTACATTAAAATATACATTAAATAGAATATATACATATATTTAATGAAAACTGTATATTAAATATTGAGTCAGATATAAAAAAGTAATAAAGTTGTAATAATAATAAAAAATTTTACAAAAATATAAACAAATACATGCAAATACAGAATGCCGCAGTATACTTGTAACAATAATTATAATTAAATAAACATTATGGGTGGATGCCTGTACTATTATAGTTATAAATAATGCTCTATATATTATAATAGTGTAGCTGGATAGTATAATGAATCCAAATTCAATATTGAAGTATCGTATACTTTGAGGTGAATATATTAGTATACTATATCCTTGGTTATGTATTACTTTATAAGTAATGAAGTGATCAGGTATATGGGTATGCGTTCGTGGACAGAAAAAACTTGTGCGTTCATGGTGGCTAAAGATGTTGGACAGATAAGTAGGCGTAGATGATATGTTATGACGAAGAAGATAAATGTAGGGAGATGAAGGCTCTAATAAACAATTTAACGGAGATGGCAGTATTTCTAAGGTAATCGAGACCGACGCAGACGCGTCATGAATATGATTTGAAGGACGATGGATTGATGAGCTAGTTAAACAGTAGAGAGAGAGTAGTTCAGATGGAGATGATAAGAGAGAGAGAGAGAGGCGAGAGAGAGAGATAACTGCGCCAAAATGAATAGTAAAGAGAGCGAACATATTTGACAATTCTTCGGTTTTATATTCATATCTGAGTCATGATTCGGTCGACGATTATTAGCTGGCTGTCGTCATGTGGTGTAAAGCGAGGCATTTATGAATTGTGACTGTTTATCATACTCTTTCTTTGAATTCTTAAGCCTATACGAAGAAACTTTGACTATTAAAATATGACTATAGAACAACGTAAGTATATATTGATGTTTGCATTCAGTATTATAGCTGTGGACTGGTTATTATGATTAGCTCATATATTAGCAATATTATATAAGAAATAGTTTGCATGTTAAAATTTTAGATAGCACTCAAGAGGATTAATTTTCATTATTTCGAAAATAGTTCTACACTACCTTAAATCTGAACTCCTGTAGTCTAATAATTATGATTATTAAATATATATTATATATAGATATAAATATATACAATATCTATATATCAGATATATATATATTATATTCCTATTTTAATATAATATAATATATACTATAATTA
>JABUQX010052615.1:0-2500 GCA_015478945.1 Trachelipus rathkii | reverse complement strand
TATGTCACATGGAGAGAGAGAATGATGGGGGACGAAGTGACGTTTTAAACATATCATCGAATTTATCTGTATGACATAAAATGAAATTTTTAAAACATATCATCGAATTTATTACTGTATATGACATAAATGAATATTATGTGATTAATGACTTTAAATGTAATAAAAATTCAATGTATATATATATTATATATAAATATTTATATATATAAATTTGTTATATTTATATATATAAAAATAAAAATATATATATATATATATATATATATATATATATATATATATATATATATATATATATATATATATATATATATATTGATTACTTATTTGTAAAACTTTCTTAAATAATAATGTTTTAAACATATTTTTAATGAGTAAGTAATCGAAAGTGACGATAAAATTGATTCGTTATTTCCCCTTATCTAGAGATAATTATATGTGATATTTAAAAAAAAATGAAAATAAATAAATATAAAAAATATGATAATAATATATAATAAATATAATTATAATTAATAAATAAGGATTTATATGATATATATTATTTTTTTTTTTTTATTTATTTTTATACTGTGAGAAATACGAACTCCGTATAAATAAAGGATAGGTTACTCAGCTAAAAATAGGTTTGTATTGAATATTGTATATAATTTGATCTATATATTTTTAAAAAATAATAAAATTAATATTTTTTTTATTGTTTTAATTAGTAAATATTAATTGAAGAATATTACACACACAACAACAACAACGTGGGTATAAATGAAACTAAAAATCACACATAATACAATACACAAAACAACAACACACACATCAATATATATATATATATATATATATTATAATAATATATACATTAATATATATTAATAAGGGTACCACTATATTATATATATATATATATAGACTACTATATATTATAATATATATTAATAAATTAAATATATTAAAATATTATTGTATATTTATTTTTAAATATATATAATATTATTAGATATATATATATATATATATATATAATAATTAATAATTTATATAGGTATAAGATGATATTAGTACAACGCGGACGAACCTTTATCAAAAATGATGACCAAGCACAATAATTTAATGTATATGAAACGAAGGTTCAATGAAAATAAACATTTAAGGTGCGAATTAATTTTATTGAAGTAAATTTTATAAAATATTTTTTAGCGGTTTGAGTAGTGAGTATCTCCTAATGTTAGGAATAGTTGTGTGTGAGCGTGCAGTTACAATTTTTAATATTAGATTAAACATGTGACATTGAAACATTTAGTATATAGTATGGATGCTATATTACATGGAGCTCTGACTAAGATTCATTAATGTGTGTGGATAATATACGATATAAGTAAATAATAGATATATTTTAAGGTATATATGCGACTACTATAAACCTTTATTTTTTATAAACCTTATTTTGATATATTTATTATTGCGCAATATTTTAAAATACAATATAAATATTAAATAAGATAATTCATGTAAGATCACGTAATTTATAATGCCTAATATCTTATGTAACTATGGTATTAGTAATTAAAGTAATATTGTTATTTAATAGTTAGTAAGCTATTATTAATAAGGGTATTCCTTTACCTATACTTAACTATATAACTAATCACTTAACCTATAATAACCTAATATAACTACTATACCTAAACCTATATCTATTAACCTAACCTATACCTAACCTTACCATCGGTCTTATATGGGAACTCTAGAAATTTATATGTCATATTATATATTCTATCATCCAGAAATTATTATGTGTTTATCGGCTATTCTCTCAAGCTAGACAGTAAAGAGCAATGTATTAATGATTAGTATATAAAATGATAATATATCTTTCTTGGTTCTTGTTCCTCAAGTTCCTTTCTGACACCTTTCTGACAACTTCTCCCTCAATCTCAATTATCTTCTCTTTTTTATTAATAAAATAATTAGTATATTTAATGAAGAAGAAGATACTACTACTACTATATACTTTATACTAATAATTATAAAGCTAGAATTTCTCTCGTTGCTAACAATCTTTTGACCTTTAATTACTCCTTTCTTATATTCTCCCCTCCAATGTTATTATTATATCTCATTATAAATGATGTTAATTGTTATATTTAGTGATAAGTATGTACATCTTAATCTGTATATCTAATTATTTAATACTATATAGTGGTAATAATAGATGAACAAGGTTCTATATATTATACCTATATAAATATATATTATATTAATATTATTATATATATATATATATATTAATAATATATTTATATATATATTAAGATAATTTAAATATATATATATATATATTATAATATATCATATTATTATAATTAATATAATTAATATATAATATATTTATTATATATAAGATATATATATGATATTATATATAATATATAGTATATATATGTATTATATATATATTATAATTATAAATTAATATTATCTTTTTTTAAATATTACTATA